>CABFPE010000795.1:172925-185261 GCA_900660155.1 Hofstenia miamia
ATAAAGGACAGCAGTCACTACACATTTAGAAAAATATCCAGAAAATGTCGTAGCACTTTATTATATACAGCATGTACCTCCTATAAAAATTCTTTTGCCTCCACTTCATATAAAGTTGGAGACAATGAAAGACTTTGTAAAGACCATATGTCATGATAGTCCAGGCTTCCAGTATTCAACAAAAATAATTTGATCTCAAAAAAAGTATAGCAAAATATATGGTGGCACTTTTATTGGACCTGAAATCAGAGTTTTGATGAAAAATGCAGCTTAGCAGAGCTTTGGCCTACAGGAAACTTGCTGCATGGGATGCTTTTATTCAGGTTTCTTCTTGGGTAACCATAAATCGGAAAATTACAAATAACTGGTTGAAAATATGATTGGAGTATACAACAACACGGGATGCAGAATCTCAATCAAAATTCATTTTCTATATACACAATTAGATTTTGTTCCACCAAGTCCTTGGGATGTGAGGGCGAGCATGTAGAGCAGTTCCATCATAACATTGCACTAAAGGGAATTCGTTTCCAAGCGCGATTCAACCCAAGTATTATAGATTTTTGTTGTTGGAGTTTACTGACGAAGTCTAGTGGTTCATCTCATAAGTGGAAATCTTAAGCTGACAGATATATCTAGAATTTTATAAAGCTAATTTATCATTAAGCCTTTTTATCTATTAAGGAATGTTTACTACATCATCTTATACCAACACAATAATATTCTATGTAATTTATATAGTTATTATTCTAATGTATCTACCCTATAAGATGTATGTTTAAATGAACCAGTAGAGCTATAGAATTAAAATATAACATTCTTGGCGGATTCTGTTTGCATATTTGGATTCAATGACCTCAATTAATATGGAAATATATATTTTCTTGCAACTGACTGACAAAAAGTATTCTTTTCCCTGTGTAAATATTGACTAGAAAATATAGTGTGTGGTGTCTTTAAGCTCGAAAAATTTCAAAGCATCAACATATTGTTTTATCATATGACAAACATGGAATGAAACAAAATCATTTGAGCAAAATACATCTTAGACTGATTTTAAGGAAATTTGGCTAAAACATTTATTAATTGAGACAGAGTTTGTTGAAATCAATTGATGATTTTTAAAAAATTATTAGTTAACATAGTAAACACTGATTTTTAGTACCGAGTTCTTAATTTGCACAATCCAGTGGTTCAAGTGTTGAAAGAAGTTCTTAATGTAAAAAATGTTCATGGTGATAACAGAAAATATAGAAACAATGCGGATATATTTTCTTTATTAAAGTTGTATTCTTAATACAATTCTAAGAACTATTGATTTGATATTCTTGGGCAAAAATGCTATCAAAAATTATTCAGGAAATTAATCAAGTAAAAAATAGGTGAATTGGCATGTCAATGTAAAGTAAAAAAAAATACAAAGAATGCCATAATATTTTTTTGAAAAATTGTAAAATTTGAAAGCAAATTTGGCCAAGCCAAGGCAACAGCTTATTATTAGAGCAATGCAACTTGCAATGGCAGCATAGCTCTTCACACAGAAATGTGAATATGTGAAAGTTTGGTTTGGCAATAGTGCACTAGGAGGTCATTCTCTGGGGCGATCTGTTGAATTCAAATGAATAAGAGATGATGGTCTCAAGAAACTTGATGACTAATTTCAAATAGACGGAAGGAAAACTGCAAGGATATTGAATTACTCAAGATAAAAAACGTAGTTAATTATCTTCAAGGTAAACTTACTCTTTTCTATCTTAGTGGACCTACAACATGTAGTTAAATTTTGGGATTTAAATGATTTTAATAAGTGTAATAAATGACGATGGTTTAAATTAATCTATTGTAAGGGCTACAAAACTTAAAAAGAAGTACAAATCATTTTCATGCAAGAGATAAGAACATTATGTGAGTATATATATAATAATAATAATAATAATAATAATAATAATTTATTATCCATATATGGATACTAAACAGTAGTATATAAAAAAATTTACATTAATAATGAACATAAGGCACTCGGCAGAAACGACATAAACATATTGCATATTTCTTACAGTTGTTTTTAACGGAATAGTTAAAGTTATTTAAAAACTGTTGTTGGAAGAAGTCTTTTAATGATCTTTTTACTGGTTTCAATGATCCATATAAATTGATGGAAGTATTTTGATGTATATAGTTAGCAAGTATTGCAATTCTATTTAAATAAAAAGATCTGGTTGATTCTTTTCTTATATCCTTTGATTTGAAAATTGTAAGTATTCACATTGTCATGATGGAATTATACAAACAATGAACGTACAGAAAANATACAAATAGGAGTTTTCTGATTACCTGTTTAGCTGAATATCATTGCCTTTGTACATGTAGATGATAACAAGTTCGATATAAGGATAGTAATCCAAACGTAGGGTTTTATATTGTTACTTTTTCTAGATCCAAACTATTGACGATAAAGTGACTGATAATGAGACCCTTATTATATTCTAGCCATTACATGTAGGATAGGAAGCTGCTAATTGTTTAATTATCTAGATTCCAATAATTTTTGGTAATGGCTATTCATACATTATTTAATTAATCAGTCAGTAACAATCCTGGTTGCAGTATATTAGTACTATATATATATATATATATATATAGAGGTATGACTTTCATTAAATATACACTGTGCTAGTATATAGTACACATAAGTCCCCAGATAACAACTTAAGGTCTAAACAACGTTGTTTTGGGTTGTTATGTGGTTGTTTTATGTGTCAAAAACAACGTTGTTTTAACGTCGAAATGGTACCATTTCATTGGTCAAAATAACGTTACTTCAATAACGTCACATTTGGTTGTTTTTTATTCATGAAACAGCAATATTTTGAGGTTGTAATAATGTTGTTTTATGTTGTCACATGCTTGTTTTAGCATTACTTTTGTATGCAAAATAAAATTTTATATTGCTAGTTCAAACATTGCTGTTTAAACAAACACAAGCCCAACAAAGGGCAGACAACTATCTTTGAGATACTGTTAAGCATATTCAATACAAACATTTGTTAAAGATTTAAATGAATGTCTTGTATATAAATGATAACAATGAGCATAAAAATCTGCCAAATTTAATAAAAATTTAAAAATCTAAAATTAAGCACAATTTTGAAATAGTACTTTCTTAAGTCGTGAAAAATCTCTTCAGCTCAATTGTAACTTATGATATTTAACAGTCAATGTCAAGGTGTCCAAATATTCATGAATAAATTATTTTGAAAATTCACTTATCTGGTATATTATAATTTTTCACAAATTAAAAATTTCAAAAAAGGTTTTGCAAATCCTTTTTTATATAAAAGGATCTAGTAATAAAATAACAAAGTGAGTTAAATTTGCAAGCATCTGCTCAATGATTATTTTTTACTAAAGTTGTTATTATGATGTTAGTGGTTGCTGCAACAACCAAAAGTATGAAACAACTATAAACAACGTAAAAACAACCAAAATTGTTATCTGGGTATATATTCCTGGGTAACATTTGAATCAATTGTTGCATCTAGCCCTAATTTTTATAACTTCGCAAAGCCCGGATTTGCTTTCCATAATAGTTCGACCCCGAGCATAATTTGCTTTCACTATTTGAAGAAAATACTGTTCTTTTGGAATCAAGTCTCATTAGCTTGCTTGGATTAAATTTAATGTTTCAAGAGGATTAATAACATTTATTATTTGTAACTTGAATAATGAGACATAATGGCTAAGTTCATTGTGGCGCAAATGTCAACTATTTAAATATATTGGTTCAGTACGTTACTTCTGCGGTCTATTGTCTTATTGCTTCAAAATCACTAACAATTGCCTCAAAACGATCCCCATTTCACTGCTTTTCCCATTAAGTTGGACACAACTCTCATATCATCATCGCCAGCCTACTCATTCAAAACAAGTTGCTGGGCAATTATATTTTCAATAAATTGAGATAAATCAAAAGAAGGACATGTGGAGTTGAAAGCAATTTGCAATGGTCTTTCAATATTAGAAAATGCTTAGTGTGTTGCACAGTGGCATTCAAAGGCATAAAATACGTGGCTTTAAAAAAATCACGCTTAGCTTGCTTATATGAAATTTGATTTCAAAAGTTTCAGAATGCCTTTGCTAGCACGACAACTTTTCCAGTCACAGCCAGCTGTAAGAGTGAAGAAACAGCTGGCCGCAGCTTGTAGCAGGCTTCTGTCAGTCACGGCCTAATTCCGCAACTGCAAAGCCCTATCAACGCTTCTGCACGAAATAGAATCCATTAGTCAATGAAATAAATTGTAACATTTAATGAGATGGAAAATTGGTAAAGGGAAGAAGATGAAAGTAAGATTTATTGAAATGCCTAATGCTCTAGTGTAGTTGACGAATTGATGGAAAGCAGCATCAGAAGCAGATAGAAATTTGGCTAGGACATTTGCAAAGCATAGTTGATATTACAGGGGAATATCTGCGAAAATCAAGTCTAAAAAAAAGTAAAAAGACTGTTTTCATACATATTTGAACAATTATATTAGTCCATTAAAATTCCAGGATCAATTAGAACTGAAAAATATCTCTCATAGATATTTGGTAACTTCAATATCCTCGATTGATAGTCTACTTTCAACCTTGTGACTGATGGCTTTTACATTATTATCGAACCTATTGTAAATTTTATCAAAACATAACAGTAACTAAGACGTGGTTGACATTTTCAATAGAAACTTACTAACATTCCATTTTTGCAGGTAAGGAAATCAGACAATAAAAGATATTAGTTTATATGCAACTTGAGCATCAATAGAAATTGTATAGCTGAGAGCAGAGAAGTTCGAGTGTTCTTGCTATTGCTGGCATTTCAACTATATTAGTAAAGTTTTTGTTATAGTCAAGAATTAGAAAACAATGTTCTTTGAAAGTGCCGAATCTAGCATAAGATTTCGTTTTCAGCATCAGCAGTTTTTTCAAATATTTCGAATTGGATTAAATAATTCAACTTCGTTGCAACCATTTTCAGCAAAGTAAAATTTGCATGCGATTATATAAAAATGTTTTTATATCTATCAACTATTTTTTGAAAGTCTTGTCATCGTATATATATATATATAGGCTTTATAAAATGTATAAATAGATGTATATGTAGATAGTAAAACAACACCGTTTATTGAATTTCAAACAATATGAATACATATGAATATATAGATATACAAACACATTAAACTTCATTCACCTTCAAATAATTGAATTTAAACTTCCATCGATAAATTCACACATATAATATTTGACATATTCAATGAACGTTGCCTTCATTGAATCAATTGGGTTTTGAAGGAATTCTTCAACAGGTTCTTTTATTGCATTTACATAATATTCTATTACGTCATTCCAATCTTTTCTGACAATCAGAATCCAGATCCCCATGCATAATTCTTCGCTAAGATAGTTGCTTATCTCTGACAGCAGTGTCGTATACATTTTTGGTAATGCTTCATTTGGAATCTGCTGCTGTGGAGATGACAAGAGAATTGCCAAAATAATTTTTGGAACGACGTTCTTAGACAATAAATTAGCAAGCTCTTTTGTAAAGGTCTCCCAATCTATTTCACCATTTCTGTATTTTTCAATCAGCTTCAGAATTTTAACAGTAATTCTCTTAACAACGTCAATCGATGTGTGAGATGACTTGGGAACATATTTTTTAGCAATATCTGCTAGGATGTTCGGAGTGAATGACCTTAATAACTCCCCCGCATATTTTTTTACAATGGAAGGATCTTCTTTCGATTGTAACGACGCATTCACACCTGTTTTGCACCAAGTGGAGAGGTGATCACAATCAGCAAACAAAAGATTATAATTTTCACTCGCTAGTAATCCTCTAGCTCTTTCCAAAACAGTTGCTTCATCATCATCCTCAGCATATATATATTTTTGTACTTTATGCAACTTGGAAAATTTGTATTTTTTTCTTTTGATGCAAAACTTACTTCTCCATACAGAATCGCTCTGTATTTCAATAACTGTGATTGAATCTTCTAAATGATCGATAGCTTCAACCACTGCATGGCTTTCATTCCCATTAACAGTTAACCGTAAACAGTCTGCCTTCATTATTTCACTGAATCGGTTGACTTTGACAATAGACTTGATCGAAACTCGTTTTGATACAACTTTGGGTGGGACAATATCGAATTCTGTTTTCGCCAAGTCATGCTCAATTGCACGTTGTTGCGTATATTGATAGCATTGCATTGTGCTAAAATAGATAATTGATTGTATTTTTGAAAATAGATGAAAATTTCCAAAATTGACTATTAAATGCAGTAATTGTAAAACTGACAAATGACAGCCAATAATGATATTTTGTTGGTAACATAGGAAATAAATTTAGAAATTATTATAAACCATTGTGATTTTATTTTAATTTTTTGTATAGAGTCGTAAACTCTTCATTTATTGCTTCACTAAGCATTTACTTAGAATACATTCAATCAAAAATTAATAAATAAACCTGAACTTCTTAGAATCCAAAAAATAAAGTAAAGCTCATTTATATTGTTGCAAAATCCCTGAAAATATTTGCTGAAACAAGTGCGCAACTGTACAAAATGCTGAAATAGGAAATTTCCTTCAGTAATTATGTTCAACAAGAAGTAGAGCTTACCCTGATTAAAACGGATATTGTATTTATTTTATACAGTTTATGTAATTTTATATTCAGAATTTAAAGGTTTGCTTTGTAAAATTGCATAAAAATTGTAACAGAAACTAAAAATGTTCACCATCAAATGCAAGCACATACATTTTTTGTACACGTGGCAAAATGACTTGCTCTTTTAAAAGGACACCAGGCTGGTTAATAGTTAAGCAATGATTCAAAGAAATAATTCTACTTTCGAAATTATATTTACAATGGCTTACTATACCCTGCGTGGGATCAATCGCTGTATCCAATGTTGGGCTAATAAACGAAAAAATTGAAAAACCGTTTTTGGCAAAAATCATATAAATACAATCAAAACGGTTTGCATTGGCATTATAATTTAAATGAGCAAGGTAGTGCTTGAGAGTAAATTTTCCACTAATGTTAGTCTCTGTTTACATATATAATATTTAAAAAATACAATGATTCAAATTCAAAGTCATGTAATTTACATAACATATAACAAATGATTGATTGCGAAAACTTACAATTATAATTGGTATTAATGTCGAAAGTTCGGTGCTTTGGCAGTCAGACTTGTACACAAAGTAAGTGATTTTGCTTTAACTTAAGTTGAGTTTTTCTAAGAAATTACATTGTGAGCCATTCAAATCATTCACAGCATTTGTTTCCTTTCGAATGGAATTTGGTTGGTTGAAACGAATTGTTTGCAATAGGAAAGAGATAAATTGTTGGTAAGGCGACCTAAATTATTTAGGTTGACATGTTTGTTGGATTCTTGGAAAGATAGTCTAAGGCTACACTAAAGAATATTTTCATCAAAGCGTTTTATTAATCTTCTGTTTCAGTAATTGACTGGAAATATTCTTTATCTATTTTTTGAAGTACTGTTAACAAAACTAATCAAATTGTACAAAAATATTGACGAATTTATGTGATCAAATAACCAAAGAAAAGAATGTGGTCCACAGAATATGAATAACAGAGTTCATATAATTTAGAAAGGATGTGGAAAAAAAATAAAAATCCAGGAGCAGGCAGGTTTGACTAAACTGGCGAAAGGGAAAAATATCTTTGAAAGTTTAGAAATATTTCCAAAATCCACGCAAAATATAAAAAGCGCCTTATGATTATGAACTCCGTTTAGTTGGATTAATGTTAAAATTATGTGGATTATACAATCTGCAACAACAGTCATCAGATGCTGATAATTTTGTGAACAATCCTTTTTTTTGCTAAACAATGAGTATTATATCTATAGAATTATCAACTATAAACTTATAATTGTTTTTATTTTGAACATTACCAGCAGCAGGAATTATATTTGGAGTCTGGATATCAAATCTAATGTATTCATTTCTTTCTAGAATTGTTGGATTTCTGAAGTCAGTCATTTCTTTTATATAAGAAGGATGAAATTAATTTAACAGCAGAGAACATTGGTTTTCCTGAAGAAAATCATTTTTCAAAGGAAAGTTCATTTTTTTAAGATAGAGTGGAATTAATTGTATCCTTCCCTTAAATAAAATTATTTATACTGGGAATGTCCTATCCCCTTAAATTAAAAGTGAAATTAATTTCCCAAAAATTTTAAAAATCTTGTTCTTATATTGTCAAACTCCCTGGACCCAGTATTGGGAAACTTTTTTAATAAGATTTGTATCTCCATTTCTTTTTGTTCATTTGGTGTTACTCAGCAGAACCGAATAGGTTTATTAGTTACTTTTGGTGTTTTATTATTGTTTGTTAACTGTGGGTTATTGAAACTAGTTTCCTTTAAAGAGAGAGCATTCTCCCCTGTGGGTTAATAAAATTAACCCTTAAATAGTTTTTATAAGTTTTCTTTGATTTATCATGTCTATATTAGAAAAAAGACTTTCTTTTTTGCAATTTTAAAAATAATCTTATTTGATTAAAAATAATTTTATTTTATTAAGAATACCAAATGAACATGATAATCATTTATATTAATAAGTTGATTTTGGCTATCAATAATGTATATTCTTATTTCTCTTATTTCATTTGTGTTGATTTTGTTAAAAAGTTTGCACAAAGGTTGTTTTGTAAATAGATAAATTGATACCAAATCATTTGTAAAAAAAGTAAATACAATATCACTGAAGTTTCCATTATATACATGTATATAGTCACTTATCAGAGAACAATGAAATAAAATGTTGTCAATTCCTTTTGTAATGTTAGGAACATGATGTGAAATTGTACTCTTGGTTAACATTAATTTAAGCATATTCCATAAAATGGATTATTAAAGTCATTAACAAAACCTAGAATGATTCCTTAGTGCTGCTGGTATAGTCCCCAGCCACTGACTCTATTATATTTATTTAGAACATCTATATCAAAATTGGTTTCAATATGTGGAGAACTTTCATTTTCTAACTGTTGTAGATTGTATGGATTCCAATAATCTTGTAACTGGATTTGAATTCTTCTTATTTCAGCAAATTCATTTGTTTGATCCATTAGATTTTCATAATTACATTTGCTTGATCTTTTAATAGATTTCTGTGATCTGAAATAGTTTTCATAATGGGTTTGTGATTTTATTCTGTGCCTTTTCTTGAGCATTTACAAGGTCATCAAAGATTACTATTTTTCTAATTGTGGTTGAAGCAAGGAAACTCAGGTTGTTTCTGTACTCATTAGTGTTTTTTAGAAATTCTTCAAGTAATATTTCTTAAACATTATAACCTACTTGATTTGATGATGCTTTTCATTATTTTCTTTAGATTTTGTATTTTTCTTGATGAAAATTTGGAGTATAAATATATAATTTATCATAATATACAGGAGGTCCCAAAATCATATCCATTAATAAATTATTTTTCCACATCCTGACTTTCCACATATAAGCATTCTAAAGTCTTCTGATAAGAAATCTACAGGTGATTTATCATTTTTAATTTTTTGGGTTTCACAATTAATAATCTTCATTTTATTAAAAGAAAAAAGTAAATCTTTTTTTTGGCTTTTGAGTTTGATTGGCAAGCAGATAAAGTTAACTTAAGAAGTTCCTTAAGAAAATATATTTTCTTTTTTCATTTATAGATGACAATAAATTTATCTTACTGTGTTAAAGAATAGAAACTAACAGGTTCTATTCCAGGTTCAGGACAATTAATTACAACAAAAAAATGAAGAAATATGCTTAAAACAATTTGTAGCAATTGTGGAAGTAAAAAGACACAATTTGTAAGAAGAAAAATTGGTGGAAAAGGTAAAGAAAATGGCTACCTTCCAAAACCAAAGGGAGCTTTCACACTTCCAAGTTATAAATATACTGGACCATATAATCCTTTACAGAAATAATTTAAAAATATTGTAAAACCATATAATGAAATTGATACTATCTCTTCAGTACATGATATATGTGATAACAAAGCTCAAGATTCTCAGAGAAAAAGAAACTGTGATAAACAATTGTTGAATAATTTACAAAAAGTTAAATATAAAAATTTTTGTGAAGGATTTGACAAGTTACTAGTTTCAAGTGTCATTGGTGCAAAACATATGTTGGACTTGAGAATGAAATAAAACTCAACCTTAGCTAATGAACTTCACACATATATCTGAAATTTGGTGTGCTCATTTATTTGATATGCAAAAGCTTAGTAAATGGAATAAGGTTTAAATATTTTTGATCACTATAGATGCATTTTTAAAGTATGGATAAATTATTCCTCTAAAAGATAAGACTGGATCTACTGTTAGAGAAGGGTGAATTATATTCATTGTCTAGAATTCTAAAAATTATTTGCGTTGCTAAACAAAAAGAGTTTTATTGTAACATCCTCCACTTAGCTTATTACGCCGTGTCTGATTACTGATAATGAGTGCTTAGTAATTTGCGGGTGAGGTGTTACCACATTGTCGAACCATCAGACTATCCTCTATTATTAACTAGTTATGTTAATAAAATGATTGAGTATTCACTATCACTGTTTAGGTGACGAAGTGGTCAGATGTTTCCTCTTCAGTTCTTCTGTGGGCCACTGCCCGAAGCCGATCTCCACAACACAGCTCCTCCTCTTCTACAACGATGGTTGAGTCCACAGCACCACCTCAGCTCAACTGGAATTAGTTATGTGTACCTTACGTTAGCTTAGTGCGTGCACTCAAGTAAAGTTGTAACTGACTTAAACTCAATATTTGTAGAGTGTTTGTTGTTTTGATTTAATAAAGCAACCGGGCGTTGACACTAACTGCATAACATTAAAAGTAGCCATTACCACAAAACTATCGGCTTAATTGTTTAAGTAATAATATTGCAGTTTCCTATACCTACATTTACTAATACTACATGTAAAGTCATTTATCAGGTCAATTATCGTCGAGTCTCCTACATTTAAGAATATATAAATATCCCTAGGTGTCGACTTTCCAGTCGTTTCAAGCATTGATTATTTAATACATGTAGTGATCGGTAGTCAGACTAGGCGAGAATCGAAAAAACTCCTAACTGTAACTTAAGTGCAGTTTCGTGACTGGCACAAGGACCCTGAGAATCGATCCCGTGATGGACTCCAGCCACTACTAGACACAACTCGCCTAGCTGTACATTTTACTAAATAATCAAACCAGATAAAGTAGAAATGAAAATTAAATAAACTCCGAAGAATTTATTGTTCATCAAAATTATGGTTGAATCAAAGCTATTTATAAAATTTCTACAAAAGTACCTGCCGATTTTAAATTTCAAATGATTCGTCTGCCAATATGGCTGTTCATACGTAAGCATTAGTTTGCTCAATTTAATTTGTCAATTATTTCTTGATCGGCTAACAAGTTTTCTTATTTTGAACAATATTAAATCTTAGTTGCATTTTACAAAAATAACTAAAGTTCATTAACTAAATTTTTACAATTAATTTCAATTAATAATCATTCGACGTTATTCAGCTTTAGTTGCTTTTTTGGATGATGCTACATTATAATAAAAATGTTCAAGAACTACTTAATAAATATATTATAAGGATGTGATCAAAAGAAAACTTTGAGGAGAATTCAGCTGTTGAAAGATTTAATAGGACAATTAAAAACCAAATGTAGAAAGAATTCACAAAACAAAATCATACAAAATATTTAGATATACTTTCTAAAATTTTAAATGAATACAATAATACAAAACAAAGCTCTACAAAAATGACTCCAATTGAAGCATCAAAAAGGGACAATGAAGATGAATTTTACAACAATTAGTACAATGACACTAATCACAGGTATTTTATTACCCTTAAAGTTAAATTTAAAGTAGGTGACAAAGTTAGAATAATCAAACTTAAAGGAAAGTTTTTGATAAAGCTTACACACCAAACTGGACTGAAGAAATATTTGTTATTGCCAATTTTAATTAACAGACCCTATTGTAGAATCATGCCAACCCGCTGTGATTGTGTTACTTAGAGAAAACTATTACTTTTCTTAGATTAACCATTAAGCAGAGTTGACACTTTTCCGATTTTCTCTCCTTTATGATAAGTGTGCGTTCTAATTAAACTAATTTAATATGCCAAAGCCTTGGTAGCTACTTAGTTCACTAAGCTTATTTAGATAAAGCAGAGATACTAGAAGACAGGATCAACACTTAGAAGTAGACGTGCATGTCCAGGAACACATCCGCCAGCTGCATCTTACCAATGGAACTGCCACTG
>CABFPE010000795.1:201717-215921 GCA_900660155.1 Hofstenia miamia
ATTGAAATTATTAAGCCGATAGTTTTACGGTAATGGCTAGTTTAATACTATGTAAATGCAGTTAGTGTCAACGCCCGGTTGCTTTATTAAATCAAAACAACAAACACATTACAAAATTGAGTTTAAGTCAGTTACAACTCGAACTGAGCACACGCACTGAGTTAGGGTAAGGTACACATAATTGATCACAGTTGAGCTGAGATGGTACCTTGGATTCGATCATCATTTCTGAAGGAGAGGAACTGCTTTGTGGAGATCAGCTTCGGGCAGTGGCCCACCAGAAGAGAAGAAGAGGAAACGTCATGCAGCTCGGTCACCTAAACAGTGATAGTCAATACTCAGTTATTCAATTAACATAGCTAGTTAGTTAATAAAAGAGGAGAAGTCTGACGATTTGACAATGTTGTAACCCTTCACCCGCAGTTTACTGAGAGATAAATACCATTGATAATACACAGCGCAAACATGCCAGGTGGAGGATGTTACAATGGCCGACTTGAGGGCGAGTGGACAAACGCCATCAACGTCACGAGTACTCTCAAAAGCTGATTCAAGGGCTTTGGGACAAAAGCAGAAGAAGACACACACAGGACACCTGAAATAAATGATGAGGACTATCAACATCTAGAAGAACAAGACATCACACAACTAAGGACACTCTTAGAGAAACATAAATGTATATTCAATTACAGAGAGATATGCGTAGGCCAGGCAGTAGGCGAAAAGCACAAAATCGTCATGGCAACAGAAAAAACGATCAAACTACCAGTCAGAAGAGTGCCTGAACAACTTAAAGAAGAATACAATTGTATACTAGAAGAACTAATCGACAATAAAATCATCTGGCCAAGCAAGATCCCATATGCAGCACCAACGATGTTCATAAAACAGGGAAATAAGTACTGTCTATGCATTGACTTTTGCAAACTAAATGAGGTGATAAAGAAGGATTCATACCCCCTAACGCGGATAGAGGATATGCTCTACGAAGCCAGTAAACATAAATATTTTACAACTTTGGATTTATGTAAGGCCTATTGGCAAGTGAAGATGGAGGAAGATGACATTGAGAAGACAGCATTCATAACCCCATAGGGGCTGCACGAATGGATATATATGGCGTTCTGACTCTGTAATGCACCAGCAACATTTCAGAGATACATAACGAAAGTACTGAAAAACAAGACACACAGAATGGAAGAGGGCGTTGACGCCTATATAGATGACATCATAGTCACAAGCAATACAGTCAAAGCGCATCTGAAAAAATTGGAGAGGACACTGATGATTTTAGAAAACGCGGGACTCTGGATAAACGGAAATAAGTGTGATATCTTGAAAGAAAAAATAGTGTTCCTCAGAAGAACAATCGAGAAAGGAAGAATCTGCATGAAGGACAACACCAGAGAGATGATTTGAAAATAGAAAAGCCAAACAACAAAAAGGATATACAGAGAATTATGGGATTCTTTAACTATTATGGAACCTTCATTCCAAATATAGCTGGAAAAAACAGCAAAGATGACCTGATTGATGAGAAAGTCAGGACCTGGCAAGAACAAGAAGAACTTGACAACATCAAAGAAGAACTCGCGAAGTTACCCTCCCTAAACACCCCGGATTATAATGAGAAATTCATACTAGATTGCGACGCGAGCAAGGTAGCAATTGGAGCAACATTGGGACAAATAAGAAACGGGAAAAAGGTACCCATTCAGTTCTTCAGCCGCAAGCTGAGGGCAAGCGAAGGGAACTATGGCTCCACCAAGGTAGAAATGCTTGCGCTGATTGACAATAGCAGATTAGCCTGGCTGAAGAAGTTTTCAGGAGACAAGTCCAGAATAGTATCCTGGTGGATTGAGTACCTAAACGAATTCACATTTACAATTGAACACAGAAAAGGCACACTACACAACAACACAGACTTCTGGACATCACTCCCAGAATACCAAAGAGACGCAGTGAAAACAGAGGGAGAAAAGAAGCAATTCCAGTTCCTGCCATATACTGAATATGAAGAATTGCCAGAAATAAACGTGGATAAAAAAGGCCAAATGGTATTTCCAATACTCATCAAAGAGGAAATAACAGAACAAGAGATAGTGGACAAATAAAAAGATGATATAATCTTAGGTGAGATCATAAAAAATATTAAAGAACCTCAAACTATATTATCTAAAATAATGGCGGGATACTATGAATGCTACAAATGGAAGGTCAACAAGAATGGACTACTATACGTCAAAGCCAGAAACAACTGAATCGCAATACCCAATTAATTCAAGAGGGAATTCCTACAGAAAATCCACGAGAAGGGTCACTTAGGAATAACGCAGATGGAGAAAATGTTCAATGCATGATTCATAACAACATCCGTCAGGAAAGTCGTGGAAGACATCATCAACAAGTGCACGACATGCCTTCTAAATAACAAACAGCACTTCCTGACACAGCGAGCACCGCTTGAAAAAATTATCACAATTCAACCCAATGAAATAGTCCATATAGACCTGGAGATGCTATCAAAGGACGCTGATCCTGATGTGAAATACCACGGTGGAAACCACAGCTGAGATAGTCCTAAAAGAATGGATACTGAGATTGGGACTAATGGAAATTCTCATAACAGATAAAGGGCCTCAATTCAAGAGTGGACTTTTCCAGGAAATGGCAAAGCTTCTAGAAATCGCAAGTGAACAAACAACCACCTATCACCCGCAAGCCAATGAAGCAGTGGAACGACTTAATCGAACATTAATCAAGCTAATCAGAGTAGCGACAACACGAATAGGAGGAAGCAGGTGGAGAGAGGTTATCAAAATGATCAAATACTACTACAACACCTCAGTACATGCAATGACGGGAGTATCACCATTCAAAGCCATGTTCGGAAGAGAGGTGGCAACCTCGCTCTTGATGGAATACACCAACTACAGCAAAAAATTGGACAATGCATATGCACAACAATTAAGAAACCAAATCACTGGAATTCACGAAACGATGTGTCATAATATAAAAAAGTCAGCAGTGAGACAGCAACGTAATTATAATAAAAAAATCTATGGTCACGCACATAAGGTAGGCAATAAGGTATATGCATTCACACTGATTAAACTCATAGACACAAACCAAGTCCAGAAGTTGAAAACAGTATGGTCCAGCCCCCACATGATAACACAGACACTACCAAACAATGAATATATACTAGACAATAATAGACTATTAAATTTTCAAAACCTGAAGAGAGCAACAGCAGATATTAAAGAGACAAAGATAGACGACAATGCCAAATTCAAAATATGCCAAATTAACGGCAATGAAATGATATATGATATGCATGATTTAGATAGTGTACACGAAGAAGAATTTGATGATGAGTACACAGCAGAGAGTGGAAAAAAGGAACTGAGATGAAGAGTGCTGCCCCAGAGGACAGTGAGAAATAAACCTATATATGACCCTGAAACAGGGGAAAAAGAGAGTGCGTAGAACACAACAACCAACAGGAGAAGGAGAGTGCAAAGAAGTTCTCAAACCAGACGCCGAATCAAGGGCAGAAGGGACAAGAACAAAGAGCCGATGAATAGATGATGTAGAGTGAGAAGGTGTCCTAGTAGTCCTCAAGGCCGATTCAAGGGCAGAGAGACCAATGGACAAAATGTCTCTCCCAACAGGGATCTGCACCACCAATTCAAGGGCACACAGAAAACTGGTGCACAGCACAACTTTCCCTCCCAAAGTCCATGACGCTGATTCAAGGGCAGTGAGACACGAGGAGTTCCAGGGGAAGGTGTAAGTGGTGGAAGAACTGTGGAGATATGGAAGCAATTCAAGGCTGACGTCATCTCATCCAGAACCACAGCTGGTCAAGTGCTGATATGAGTAACTGTGAGCCGATTCAAGGGCAAAGCAGTAGAAAATATCAGCACAGATTCACAGCCTCCAGACTGTGAACCAAGCACCAGTAAAATACCATTAAGGATGACTCAGCTACAGGCCTCCTCAGAAACAACATCAGAATGAATGATCAGATCAAAAGAGAGAGAAAAGTGAATGTCGAAAATCGATGGGGAAACTTTACATCCTTATTTCATGGGAACTTCAAAGATGCGCTACAATGCATTTGCAAAACAAAGACTCATATACAAAAAGTTGCGAGAGTTGAAGGGAAATTCTTACTAATAGCGCTCAATGCCAACAACAGGCCAAAAGTAAATGCCATCATCAGTTATCCTCAAGACATGAATGAAACACTAGAAAGGCCATACATGCGCAGTACAGTGCACATCGTGTTTGATGACGCATTCACACTGGATACAACACAAGCAATAATGGCCTATAAAGATAAAATCTCTGAGATACCTGAAATAAACATTGATGCAGAAAACCTCACGATCATACACATACTAAAACAGAAAAAATATGCAAAAACATTAGAAAAGAAAGTGGATGATACAACAAGAATGGCAATAGCACAAAATGTCAGAATCATAATCATAAAGATAACAACACAAGAAGACATCCCCAAGCACCTAGAAAACGCATGCCACTTAGGAGAAAACATTTTTCCATGGGAGAAAACAGAAAAAACCACGACAATTCCAGAGCTAATACGCTTCGACTTACAAATAGATTATTGGGCACAGATCTACTGAATCATGGTAGACCCATGTATCGCAATTGATCTATACAGGCAGACAAAAATGATAGAGATGACAACTGATATAGAAGGAATAGAAAAGGCAAACACATTATTTATAAAATGCAGCCTCACGCAGCGACAAGACCATTTGCAACAAATCCAAACAATTTGGAAAAAATGGTACTGACAGAAGTGAACAGAGCCTATGAGTTAAATATGAAAAAAGATTTCAAACAATTATTGTTCAAAGAAAAGAATGCACCAGAAATACGCTACAGAACGACAGCATGGATATTAGCTATATTTACAACAGAAGACGTGGAAATAAAACTCCCCATCTTGCGACATACTCATCACAGACTAACAAAATCGAAGAGATATGAAATTGCCATAGCCACGATCAACACACAAACGAAGAATTGGCTACTTAAAGGTTACACTGGGAAACTGGAGTCACCAAATCGATCAGAGAAGCCAGTGCAAACAATAGAAAAAATATTGAGTAGTATAATAATGAAAGAAAATCCGCTGGGAAAGATGTCAGTAATAAGCATCGCAAATAAGACGGGGATATGCCCCAGCAAAATCATGATAATCAACAAGCCAATGAGGAAATATATGTGGGGAGCAACATCTGAGACACAGATGAAGCAACTCCAAAATCAGCCATGGCTCACAATGAAGAAAATTATTAAGAGAAAACTTGCAAGCACAGCTGAAATCCGAAAAATGCTAACACAGAAAAACATGCAGAGAATACTAGATCATGAAATGGAATGCTATGAACGAGACAGTCTGCAGTGCACATTTACTAAGATCATTTGAAGCACTGAAATGATGAAAAGAGGAGGTATTATGGAACCAGTAGAAGTCTGTGAAATGGTTACAAAGTCCCAGGCAGAAATGCTAGAGGAGGAACAACTAATAACATCATCCAGATTACTACTACCACCCCAAAACACAACAAACAATCGATAGAATAAACATTGAGAAATGGGGAGAAATCAGTCCAGCCAAAACGATAGAATGGATAGATACTGATGACAAGCATTTCCTGGTTGAAATAAAAATCACAAAAGAAGTTAAAGGATATAAGAGAAAGAAACTTCCAGAGCATTAGGGAACAGCAGACAGTGGCGATGATGAAACTCATGTTCACCAAAGCATTCACACGTACAGAACTGGAGGAGTTATTAAAACCATGTAATCAACTGGTGGTAGACATTGAGTGTATTACATCAAAAGTGGAAATCAAAGAGGAAATATGATTAAAATTAAGTTGAAGGGGATTGACACAAGCATTCTGGGATACAATCTCCGAAGCCAAAATGAATTACCCTGCTACAATAGGTGTAGCCACAGCATCAACAACAGAAGGCTCGTACTGACACATTGAGAGATAGAAACGAAACTCTTAATCTGCACACTGCCAGGAACTGTTGCGATACCAATGGTCCTCCCACTGTGGAGATTACTGAAAGATGTTAAGGTTGCAAAGACATTTCTACATGAGAACAAGTCATACGTGAACATGGAAAGAAAAGCAAAAGCTATGATAGAATGGGATGACTATAAGAAATCAAAAGCAACAATGTTGCAGAACAACGACAAAGAAAGGGTCTACATCGAAGGCACAATAACGCCAGACCAGCTGTACACACATGGAAAACCAATAAACGTGCAACTGCAAGATCTCAGAAACGAAATTGAGGAGTGACACCTGAAAGCTATAATGTTATTCTCCAGAGTAAATGATATAGTTTGGACTGATATATGGGAAAAGAGATACCACTACTATGACGTTATGAAGAGGGTCAAAATTGTTATGGTGAGGATAAATAAAAACGACCCCAGCACAATAACAGAAAAAGAGGTAAGAGATAACATCAGTTTCTTTTACAAGGACGTGGCAAATACTCAAAGTCTAAGGAAAGTCTTTATGTTTTTCTATCCTGACAATCAAATCAGAGAGGACTTAGCACATATGAGCAGAGCTGATGCACAAATGACACTCATGATCAGCATCAAGGGAATACAATTATATCACAAATATTACGATATCTTTTCACAGAAAATCAACGAATTAAGAGAGATAACACCAATAGCAGAAGACGTCCAAGAAACACGTTTTTTGAAATACGCAAACATCGTAACAACAGAAAGAGAGGCAGTTCTAAAAATGACAAGCAAATGGAGTTTGAGAAAACAACGTGGGATGATCAGCAGGCGGAAATGATAATTAGAAAGGCGGACACTCTGGTACACAGAGAACAAGCTGCGCTAAAAATAATGCAAGCTGAGGGGGGCATGTAGCATCATCCAAATAAATCGGAAATAAGCTGCAAACATTGCAAGAAGAATTAAGATTGAAAAAAGTTGATTAAAAATATTGTAAATAAATCAATTGGTATTATTTCAGATTAATTTGTAAAATGCAACCAAGAAAATAACGTGTGTCAAAAAAGAGATATTTGTTTCTGTCAATAAAAATACTTTTGACTAAACGATGCTTACATTATTTTATAGCCGCCATCTTGGCAGAAGTTTAAATTTGAATCGACAGGTACTTCTTTTGGAATTACTATAAATACATTGAAACTTACTGTAAGAAGTTGATAAAGAATTTTACTCAGAATTCTTATTTTGCTTTTCATTTACAGTTTGATTATTTAATACTATTTTGAGCTAATTGAGCAGTGTTTAGTACTGATCTGGATACATCACAGGGAATGATTCAAGGGTCTCTGTGCCAGACCACGAAAGTGCACATAGGTTAGGTGAAAGGGTTTTCTCTCAATTAGCACACTAGCATTTCTTTTCTACATGTATCAGATAATTGACTGTCAACAAATGGTTGGATTACTGAACCCTAGGAATTATCTTATTATTATTTTAGATCTAAATTGATGACCCATAATCGACCAATAAAGTGACCATACATGTAGTAAAATTTAAATGTAGGTTAGGAAGTTGTTTGAACAGAATATATTTAAACAAGCCAATATATTTCAGTAATGGCTACATGTAATATTTAACAAACAACTATTGACAGTTCTGGTTGCAAATAGAAACAACACTTTCACACAATAGATTCTAAGTTGAGTTGTGTTGTGCCTTGAGTAAGCACCGAGCTAATTTAGGGTACACATAAGCTATTGTGATTGAGCTGAGAAGTGGTACTCAAACATCAGATGGAATGGTGAAACTGGAAGTGGAGATCCGCTTCAGGCAGATGCCCACTAGAAGATTGTTAGAGAAGTTACTGCATGGCTTCATCAACTAAAGAGTGAATAGTTAGTTCGAGATTACATAATGTAACAGAAGAAACTAGTCAAGCAATAACAACAAGTAAATCCTTACCCGCAATAACACAGCTAACGTCATAAAGTAACAGTAGATAAACAGTGATAATGCCTGGTAGAGGATATTACAAAATGTCAATAGAGTTTATCTTACCTAAACTGTGTTCAACTCTCCTCCACCTTTATATATTNCTAAATTGATGACCCATAATCGACCAATAAAGTGACCATACATGTAGTAAAATTTAAATGTAGGTTAGGAAGTTGTTTGAACAGAATATATTTAAACAAGCCAATATATTTCAGTAATGGCTACATGTAATATTTAACAAACAACTATTGACAGTTCTGGTTGCAAATAGAAACAACACTTTCACACAATAGATTCTAAGTTGAGTTGTGTTGTGCCTTGAGTAAGCACCGAGCTAATTTAGGGTACACATAAGCTATTGTGATTGAGCTGAGAAGTGGTACTCAAACATCAGATGGAATGGTGAAACTGGAAGTGGAGATCCGCTTCAGGCAGATGCCCACTAGAAGATTGTTAGAGAAGTTACTGCATGGCTTCATCAACTAAAGAGTGAATAGTTAGTTCGAGATTACATAATGTAACAGAAGAAACTAGTCAAGCAATAACAACAAGTAAATCCTTACCCGCAATAACACAGCTAACGTCATAAAGTAACAGTAGATAAACAGTGATAATGCCTGGTAGAGGATATTACAAAATGTCAATAGAGTTTATCTTACCTAAACTGTGTTCAACTCTCCTCCACCTTTATATATTTATTTTACTGAGTTAATTTCATTATAATGATTGTGTAAGTTACAGTGACATTTAGGGAGTCACTCTACTGTGGACTGATTTGACAAGTAGCTTTCAGCAGTTAGCAGACCAAATTGTGGACTGAATTAGGTTACAGTTACATATAGATATAATAACACCTTTGTTTGATTTCAACATGCACTGATAACATGATTACACTGTGATGATATTATACTGTTGGTTAATGTGAATGCATGGCAATTACATGCTATTAATTAGTGGGATGAGAGATAAGAAACCAATCAAGACTTTTATATTTGTATTGAGCTAGATAATAAATTATGAGACAAATAGGATAGCACCACACACTCAAGTTATGAACTTCTTTCTCTTCAGGTAGCACTTTGGCTGGAACCCATATGAATTGGTCACCCTGGATGTTTTCTCTCTAAACAGTAATAAAGTATGTGGGTGAATTACTGATGTTTGTCAGATCAATTACATTGGAATTGGGACTGCTCTATTAAGGTCACTTTTGCAACCTTCTGCCATGGCAATGATTTCCTTAGTGTTGCTGGTATAGTCCCCAAACACTGACTTTATAATATTTATTTAGAACATCTATATCAAAATTGGTTTCAATATGTGGAGAACTTTTATTTTCTAACTGTTGTAGATTGTATGGATTCCAGTAATCTTGTAACTGGATTTGATTTTTTCTTATTTCAGCTAATTCCTTTGTTTGATCCATTAGATTTTCATAATTACATTTGCTTGATCTTTTAATAGATTTCTGTGATCTGAAATAGTTTTCATAATGGGTTTGTGATTTTATTCTGTGCCTTTTCTGGAGCATTTACAAGGTCATCAAAGATTACTATTTTTCTACTTGTGGTTGAAGCAAGGAAACTGAGGTTGTTTCTGTACTCATTAGTGTTTTTTAGAAATTCTTCAAGTAATATTTCTTAAACATTATAACCTACTTGATTTGATGATGCTTTTCATTGTTTTCTTTAGATTTTGCATTTTTCTTGATGAAAATTTGGAGTATAAATATATAATTTATCATAATATACAAGAGGTCTCAAAATCATATCCATTAATAAATTATTTTTCCACATCCTGACTTTCCACATATAAGCATTCTAAAGTCTTCTGATAAGAAATCTACAGGTGATTTATCATGTTTAATTTTTGGGTTTCATAATTAATAATCTTCATTTTATATAAAGAAAATTGTAAATCTTTTTTTTCTTTTGAGTTTGATTGTCAAGCAGATAAAGTTAACTTAAGAAGTTCCTTAAGAAAATATATTTTCTTTTTTCTTTTATAGATGACAAAAAATTTATCTTACTGTGTTAAAGAATAGAAACTAACAGGTTCTATTCCAGGTTCAGGACAATTTATTACAACAAAAAAATGAAGAAATATGCTTAAAACAATGTGTAGCATTTGTGGAAGTAAAAAGACACAATTTGTAAGAAGAAAAATTGGTGGAAAAGGTAAAGGAAATGGCTACCTTCCAAAACCAAAGGGAGCCTTCACACTTCCAAGTCATAAATATACTGGGCCATATAATACTTTACAGAAAAAATTGAAAAATATTGTAAAACCATATAATCAAATTGATACTGTCTCTTGAGTACATGATATATGTGATACCAAAGCTCAAAATTCTCAGAGAAAAGAAACTGTTGTAAAAAACTGTTGAAGAATTTACAAAAAGTTAAATCTAAAAATTTTTGTGAAGGATTTGACAAGTTACTAGTTTCAAATGTCATTGGTGCAAAACATATGTTGGACTTTGGAATGAAATAAAACTCAACCTTAGCTAATGAACTTCACACATATATCTGAAATTTGGTGTGCTCATTTATTTGATATGCAAAAGCTTAGTAAATGGAATAAGGGTTATAAATATTTTTTGATGACTATAGATGCATTTTTAAAGTATGGATAGATTATTCCAATTAAAAACCAAATGTGGAAAGAATTCACAAAACAAAATCATACACAATATTTAGATATACTTTTTAAAATTTTAAGTTAATACAATAATACAAAACATAGCTCTACAAAAATGACTCCAATTGAAGCATCAAAATGGGACAATGAAGATGAATTTTACAACAATTTGTACAATGACACTAATCACAGGTATTTTATTACCCTTAAAGTTAAATTTAAAGTAGGTGACAAAGTTAGAATAATCAAATTTAAAGGAAAGTTTTTGATAAAGCTTACACACCAAACTGGACTGAAAAAATATTTATTATTGACAAAATATAATTAACAGACCCTATAACATACAAAGTGAAGGATTTATCTGATGAAGAAATTAAAGGAATATTTTATAAATATGAATTACAAAAATCAGATCAGCATATATTTAGAATTGAAAAAATATTGAGAGAAAAGAATGGAATAGCATTTGTTAATTGCTCAGGATATCATGATAAATTTAATAGTTGGATAAAACAAAATTTAAAATTTAGTAATACTCCATGATTGCCTGGATAGTATTTTGTTTCTTTAATTGAATATTCTTAAAAGCTGTTGTTTGATCCTGTCTTTTTATAACTTTCTGTTAAACTATAGTGCTTTCCTTTATATGTAATATCAAAATTATACATTTTCTTTCCTTGATAGTGTTTTATTTGAATTTTATCATTCATTTCTCTTACAAATGTTTTAATTTCTTCTTCTTTCCTGTTTCTAATTTCTTCTTCCTTTCCAATTTCACATTTATGCACTATTGGTTTTTGCTTGAAGTTTTTTTATTTGTTGTACATTTAAAAGATCATCTTGATATATAATAATAAAAACAACAGCAATGGGGGATTTTCACTAAAATTTAAATTTAAATATTTTTAGCCAAAAATGTTTAACTTAGTTTTAAATCTTTAAAAATAAAAAAACCAATAAAAAATATTTGCTAAATTATGCAGAAATTCACTCTCTCTTTCTTGTTCAGATGATGTCACTACCTTTTGAATCATAAAACTATTACACTGTAAGATGAATTTCTGGAAAATCAAAAGGTAGTGATATCATCTGAACAAGTAAAAGACAGTGAATTCTGCAAAATTTAGCAAATATTTTTTAATGGTTGCTTTATTTTTTAAGAATTTGTAGCTAAAAATATTTAAATTTAAATTTTAGTTAAAATCTCCCATTTCTTTGATTATCCTTGTATGTATTTTTGGAAAACCTTAAAAGGTTGTTCATTAATGCAAACTCAGTTAACTTATAGTTTCAGCCTTACATTACATTGCTGTTTTTTTATTATTCCAATAATCCAAGTTATGATAATGCATCATTTCTAAATTACATGTGTATGTTACATTAATGCTGCAATATGATTGGCTGATTGAGATGTATATGCTATATTAAAAATATTAATATCTTTTGAAATAATGGTTTACAAAATTTTTTTTTGTTTTGGAATCTGCAAAAAAACTGCATTTCATGACGTCTCAATTTTTTAAAAATCAGAGTGAAATCTCCCCATATATAGCCGTTTTTGGTAAAGTATTTCTGTTGTAATTTATTTTATTGACACATTATGCCAATAATAGATGTTGCGTTTTCCCTTAGAAAATTCCACTATTCAGGGAGACATCTAGTGAAAAAGTTAGGACTTTCGAATAGAATTTCTGTGCTTTAATTTCTCCATATGCCCAATTTTTTGCTAAATTTATATAAATATTTTGTTAATTTGCTATTTGCATGGGAAAAGTTCCAAATTCCAAACTTAGGAGCCCGGAATTTGCTTAAAATTTCGTTAAACAAGTTCTACTTTTTTTGGAGACTAGTTTTTTTGATATCTATAGTCTTGCTCCCCTGCAGTAATGCCACTGACCGCCAAGCAAAAATACTTAAAGAAAATTGATTTCACTGTTTAAAAATAGTTTATAGTCGTATTTCTACACATTTTTTTTCAACCACGCTATATGGTGCGAAATTTTCAGCGAATTGCCTAACCAGAAATACTAAAAATTTTCAATTATAAATAATCATTTTATACATTAACAAAAGTGAAAATATGATGGTAATTTACAAACTACTTATTTTGAAAGTATTAATTTCTTTATATGAGTTTACATAATGAATTTAGGCAACATTACTTCTTTTGTTTTTGATGATTTCCCAACAGGTTCTAGGATAATTTGTCAGCAGAAATATTGATTATCCCAAAAAAGATGTAGGTTATATTCGTTTATTTTTTAATAATCTTATTTTTATTATTTACATGGTCTAAGGCAAATAATTATATCTGAGGCAAATGACCATGTAAAAAATATCCGGCTTCACCCCACTCCAATATACACATAGAAAATAATGATATAAGTTTCCAATGGAATTACTTAGATTTATGCTATTAATCTGTTATTCATATCTTCTGCCTAATATAGGTGTTTCTTTTTCTGTAGTATTTATTGCATGCCTGTTTATGTTGGGTAGATGCATGAAACTGGTGTCTTATCTGGAATATTGAAATATTCTTATTTCTTAGTGTATTTTGTCAAACGTATTATATTATCAATTAACATTATTGCCCAGGCTTCACTATAATAGCTATTCATTTATTTGGTTCATGCTGAGTCATTTCAATATTGGGAAGTGAAAATTTGTAGTTAAATTATAAATATTGGCTCTTTCTGAACATGCTTCATTATCTCGTGCTAAAATTGTTCATATTTGTCACAGCACAATAATTTTATTTATCAACGTATTCTGAAAACAGGCTTCTTTACCATGAAAAAAAGCATTTCAGCTTAAAATCTACTTCCTTACAGTACTGATGAGTGAATCAAGGATCCTGTACATCAGCTTAGAAATTATGTAAGAATTTAGTTCGATTATATAATAATTGCTACACAAAGCCACAAAGATGAGAAAAGCTAAGCTGACATTTCTTCAATGGTTGATTTCATTGTACAATTGAATTATGCAAACATGATTTTTTCAGACCAAATGATGTTTCGGCAGCAAATTCCCAGACAAATGTTGATAAGCATGCTCCTTGTGCGACGCAATTTAGTTCAAGACAAAAAGTTTATTGCAGGAAATCTAACATAGAGAACAACTTAAATCTAGAACTTTAGGTTTCAAACAATCAAAAAAACCAAATGTTGCAAGTAGTAAAGTGAGTAATGTTTGGAGGCCACTCGGACAGGCCGGGTCGGCCAATGCAGCGAGGATTCAACTTGCTGTCAAGAACTTCTCAGACTTTCACTGCGTAATGAGAAGAAGCGCCATATTGCTAATAATGTGAACTTCTGTTTCCAGAGAAGTAAGGAACAACGTGCTCAGTCTCAGTCAAAATCTCATTCTCTAATTACTTGATTTAACGCTGGTTTAGTTCATAAAACGTGAACAAAAATCTTTTACTAAAACTTTTGAAACACCCAGTATTATTCTGGTAACAAAATATATTTGATTTCATTACATATATAGTATATACATATATATATATATATATATATATATA
>CABFPE010000795.1:221334-231925 GCA_900660155.1 Hofstenia miamia
ACTATTTGTTTTTTCTCTGCAACATTGCTGTAAATGAGCAGTGTACTTCTAAATTATCTATTAAACTATTCTTGGATACTCAACGTTTTCATCATTAACTGATTGCATATAAGACTGATGAGTACCTCAATTTTTCTTCTCTTCAATATTTTGATTTGCAATTCTTTTTAATAAGAAATTTTAAAATAATTCAACAAAGTCTACAGTGAATAAGGCACTATCTTTAACTACAGTATGACTTCGTAAAATACATTGCGGCAATAAAGAGGGAAATTTTGTTTTTAAAAATTATTATAATTTATTAAATAATTTGAAACTTTAAAAAGCTTTACTAATGAACGTCGCTCTGATTTGTATACATCTTTTAAATGTTTCCAATTAGTTTTTTGACAGATCCATCAATACCAGTGAGAAATTATTACATTATTACATGTTTTGTATAATAATTAAAAAACTAGGACTTATTTAAAAGACACTGCACATGGAAGGCATTTGTAATTTTTTTGTCTCTCTCTTAAATTGTTGAAAACAACTCAAGAAAGCTGTTTTAAATTTTTCCTCATAGATATTTCCTTGTGGATATGGATAATTTATGGATGGATCCATGCAATTTTTTTGTGAATTTGATTGGATGTGGATAGCAAAGTATTCGATCCACGAAAAAAGAGTTTATCTTGTCTTTATAAAGACAGTTTGTGTTGCATATATACATTTCTGTTCTAAATAGGCAAGTGCGCTTGTGAATATAATTTCAATGTATACAAATTCTACTATATAAAGAGTGATGGTATTTGATGAACCTCACTCTTGGTTTCCAGTTTAAGCAGTTGCATATCTTTTCTAATGGCAGCCATCTTTTAATGTTTTGACCATTGAAAGAATGTGAACTATGCACGTCAAAAAAATTTAGTAAAAAATATCCTTCAATCAGAAGTAATCATTAACATTTAAATTGTTTAAAAAACTCAAAAAAATATGCGAATTTGATGTATACAAATTCTACTATATAAAGAGTCGATGGTATTTGATGAACCTCACTCTTGGTTTCCAGTTTGAGCAATTGCTTATCTCTTTTAATGACATTTACAATCCCACTCTAGCAGTCTATCCAGTTATGTTGATGATTCTGAATAGGGTCAAGTTTGAGAAATTTAGGAAAAAGATAAAACTAAGCAGGTATTGAAACAAAAATTTCGAATTTCATGTAATGAGAACTTTTAGATTCAATATCAGGGACTCTACATTAAAACACAGTTTCAGATTTCTCATTAGTTGCCCCTAGTTTGAAAACTTGGATAATCTTGGCAAGTTCTTGAATAAATCTTGAATCTTGGATTTCTTGCAAAGATCTTCCAAGTTTCTTAAAAGATCTTAATAAGAAATTTATTCTTGGATTTCTTGTAAAGATCTTGAATGTTTCTTAGAAGAACTTGATAAGAAATTTTTTCTTGGATTTCTTTAAAAGTTCTTGAATATTTCTGAAGAAATTAATAAGATCTTGAATATTTCCATTTAAATAATTTATAAGTTAACATTTGACGGGCACGGGCGTGTGTGGGGTTGGGCGCCAAAATATAATGTGCGGAATTTATATTTGATATAATTATATTTTTTCAATTGTTAATGTGCATTAAGAAATTTGATATTATTGTTGTCTTCAATAAAGAATATTTAAAATTTTTACTTTATAGAGATTTTATTATCATCAAAATGTATTGTACTATATTATATTTCTCTTGAAATTTTGTTGTATTAATACTAAATCTGCTATGAAAAGATGTCCTGTAAATTCAATTCACCATTGTCATAATATAATTAAATACATTATACAAGAATATGAAATAATGTAATTTAATTAAACATTAATTGTAATCTACACGGCTATTATACACTGCGCCACCTAGTGGAGCGAATGCATATTTTCTATACATGCTGCACTAGCGAATTTATTAATCATTTCAACGTGATATGCATACATTTGCTATTAATCATGGATATTCTACACGATTGTCAATATTCGAAGTGAGACTGGGATGCATTGAATGATTTCACTTTATATCAAAATACTGTAAGGCTACTAATTAAAGAATCGGAAGAGCGCAATCTGTTAATTAATATGTCCAAGACATTTGAACTCGTAATTGCTCACCCAAATATTCGAAATAAGGATCTCAATGGAGTTCTTAAAAGTAATATTGAAATTGCTAATGGAGAAGAAATAAGAAAAGTAGATACATATAAATATCTTGGTATTTATATTGACAAGATATAATACCAAGATATTTATATTGACACGAACTTGAAGTAGGATTTTCGTGTGCAGTATGTACTAAAGAAAATAAATTTTCAAATAAAATGCACGTCATTTTTGTTAGCAAAAACATTTTTTCCAGTCATATATCTGTCCACTATACTTATATGCTGCAGAAATATGGGTACCTGCAATTACACAAAAACAGAGAAAGCTCCTAGTGATACTGCTAAGCCTGCTTGAAAAAATTACAAAGATTAACAAAAGTTGGTACAAGTCACAAATAAATTAGATGTATCTAAAGCAATTTCAAGCTACAATAGATAAAATTCGGAGAGACAAAAGACGTCCACGATTCTCAGATTTTGAGAAATCAAGCGGAAAGACTAGCAATGAGCTGGTATTACCCAAATACAATGCTGTGGCATTTAAAAAATCCTTTGTTTATTCTGCTAGCTACTATATATTAACTGGAATCTGCCCGCCATTCCTACAAAAATTGTCTATTCCTTTTTACATTACAACTTTTGCCATGTACAGGAATTAAAATGACATACATACATACATACATATATATATATATATATGTATATATTGTGTGTAAATTTTCATCTAAACAGGGGATTAATGTAATAATTATTTTATTTCATATCAATGTCTGTAAAAACATTTTTTCAAGGATCAATTTTAAAATATGTCAATTACCAAAAGGACATGCTTAGATAATACGATATATTATAGTAATGATTTTTTATTTCCGAAATCTTATCAAGGATATTAATACCACAGGTTTCAATATTTTACTGCTTGTTTTCATTTTAAAATTTTGTAGTAGTAGTAGTATATACACTATGATTTTTAGATGGAAAGCCACAATAATTAATTTTATCAAAAAATTTTTGCATTGCGCATTTAGAATAGGGAATAACTTCTTATTTATGAATTTCATGTGCATGCCAAATTATTAGAGTCCGAATATTTGTATTCAGTGCCCTGTAGACATTTTAAAATTTAATATTCAGTACCCATATCTTAATGATTTATGTTTAACCAAAATAATGGTTTGTAAAAAAAATCATTTAAATATAATAATATTTTCATTTAAAGAAAGATTTTGTAATGGGAAAGAGAACAACTACAAGACAAAATCCAGCTGCACATTCTTTCTGTACTATAGTGTTATTGATTATATTGCTTCTAAGCAGTGAATGACATAGTGCTGTATCAGGTAAACTTTATAATTATTCCTATAACTTTAATATTTAATTGTAATTATAGTTTGGTAAATAAATATTTTTAGCACCAAAATAATTAATTGAAGAAACTCATTGTAAATCATACCTCTCTTAAATTTATGAACATTTTTAAAAGTGGAAGTTATTTATAAGATTTTTTATTTACAAGTGCTGGTTCAATATAATTGGATGTGCATTATCCAATTGCATTTATATTTACATTAGACGGCATCAGCATAACAACAGAAATGTAATACATTTATTGAGAGAAATCAAAAACATTAATAATGAAGAGCTTAAGTACTATAGATCATTGGCATGTAAAGAGTGTTGCTAAAGATATGTGTTAAGTAAAACAATAGTTGTTTTGATGATTTGCTTTAAATTTTAATAAATCTTGCATCGAATTAATGTTATCAAAGAGATTACCCAGACTGAAAATAAATGTTTATATTTAGTAAGGTATATATTAGCACTATTTACAATTATGCTTATTATGTGTAACTCTTTAACACTAGAAAGTCTAAGGATTCTATATCTTAAATTCATGCAGTTGTCAGAATTGCCGCATTCAAGTAAAACTAATGAAAACCAAGCAAATGAAAGAAAAGTGTCAGAAGAACAAAATAAGCTGTTTTTCTAATTAAATTCTCATTACATGAGACGTTACAAATGCATTTAAGATGTGCAAAGTGGTCAAATTTGACCACTTAGACTTTCTAGTGTTAATTAACACAGAATTAACAAATTAGTGATGCCTAATACTATTAAACGCATTCTGAACTCTGGAAACAGCATACTAGATCATCCTGCATCTAGTGCCTCTAATGGTGCCTTCCAAATTCTGACTAGTGTCAAATGGCACTTAACACCCCTCCCCACGCAAAATTGTACTTAGTTGCACTCCCGCTTAAGACCCCACATGGAGACTAGGATTTTGTGGGACCACTCAATTCTACGGTTTTTAAGATCTGGGGCTAAATATTTCAGAAAATTAGGACAATCGTACAATTGAAAAAATGAATAAAGCAAATTAGACCATGGATTTTAAAATATTCACCATTGTTGGTGCTAATTTTGATGATTGTAAAAGTTGTATCGTGGACCAAAGCGACTATAGGAACAAGAAAGTCAATGCGTTTGGAATGGCACTACCATTATACAATAAGAGTTGGACCCAAAAACTTTGGTCCCGGAAAGCCTTATTTTTGACGAGGAAAGATAGGAAATTACTAGACTAAAGCATTTCTGCCGCAGTGTATCGTAAAGTGTCAACAGTCTGTCACGGCGAGTATGCCATACAGAAACTGCTGACTGGTGATGTTTCAAGGGCGGATACAGAGGGGGACAGAGAAATAGGAAGAGTTTTTTTCGAATATTTGTAAAATATGTATTTCATTGAAGTTTTGCACTATAATGTGTCCAATGGATCCTGAAATTTCATTTCAGCAATAATAAGAATATTTAATTATCTGGAATTGTTTTAAATTTTAAAAGTATTTCAATGTCACCCTTTTCGATGGAGGTGAATAGGAACACATGTGATTTCTGTGTGGCATTTTAATTTAAGCATTAAATTTTAAATTATTTTGCTTTTAATTAACACTAAAGAGCATTGCTACGGCTACCCCGTGGCACATAAGCTTATAGTTATTAATTTATACACAGAGGAATTCTGTTTCCATTTTTGCAGTCAGTAGATGGTGATGAAGTCCGTGCATAGTGATGAATTTTAAAAATTGAAAACTCAATAGTTTTGCCCTCCCTAAGACCCAATGCACCTGTGATGTTGCTTTAAATCTCTAGAAGCTCCCGACAGCTCAGAGTGCCGATCTATGTTGAGGAATGGGCTAAAATTTCTTCCTTTTATCAACCAAGACTACTAAAAGGTGCATCTCCCAACTAAGATGACAAGAATGCATACCGAAAATCTATTTCATAAACCACAACTATGACGATTGCTACCGCCCCATGAAACTCACTTAGGTCCTGAGCACCACTGATCAAAACTATTTGCTTCCATATAGTTTCTATGGATTTAAACACACGTAATAAGATAATTGTTCTCATTTTCGTTCGCATGTCTACAACTTACATTTGCCTTCGTTATGTACCATTTTGTTTAGCTTCACCGATGGAATTCTTGAATGCAAAGCAAACAAGTTGATGCTGATATGTAGTTCCATCATGAAGCATTCGCTAAGCACACCGGTTGGAGGAGAGTGTATGACCGGAATAAATTTCGAAAGTTAGTGTGCATAACACCTTCTTCTCTTTGTCCCTTTATAAAAAAGTTAAAAATAGAACTTCAATCATTTCTTAACAACTTCTTCACAAGTGTTTCAACAATCTTACTATGAACAAAAACAGTTGTTAGAACAATATAAAATTGTTTTTCTGTATATGAAGGTTAATGCTATAGTATCAAAAACCTTCTTATTGCCATCAATGTGGCATTATTGGCTCACCAATGGCTATGCAATGGATATACATCATTGGCTCATTAATCCCCAGCGGTCATTTGCCATTAATGGCCAATATTTGCAACTACAATGGCCCAATGTCGGACCATTAATGGCTTGTTATTTTGGATCTTAATACATGGGATGAAAATTATTTTAATGATTACACTAAATAAACTGGTATTTTTATGAAATGTCATAGTCTTTCTATATAGCAAAGCAATGCACATTGTAGTGCTGCTATTCTTCGACTTCAAGGGAAGTATTTGATAGATTTTGAGATTAAAAAGCCCAGGGCGAATGGATTAAGATTCTTAAATATGAATTTCAGTTGCTCTGATTAGTTTAAATAGTTATTGAATAATTTGTTGCACATTGAATCTAATTTAAATTAATAAATTGCTACATGTAAGAATTATTACTATAACAACTAGATAAAGACTTATTGCATTTTGAAAGACTTGCATGCTTAAAAAAACAGTATTTTTAAGAATTTTCTATTCTTTTTGTTTAATGCTTGCCAAGCTTTACATGCTATGATATAACGCTTGCAAATAAATGGATAACTAATTTGTGATATTATATATGGCAAGCAATGATATTATGCTTTCAAAGCAATATATACCATTTTGACTAGGGTAGCAGGAGTGTCCAGTGATGGAATGAATTCTAGTGTTGTTTTTTTGGCAGCCGAGCTCATAAAATAAAGAATGGCTTGCTCGCTTCTGCCTGTAGCAATTTTTCATAGCCTGCGCCCGCCCATATAAATCTATGTAACATTATGAAATCTTTCGAAGGCTTATAATAAAACACACGTATCCTCTATTATCAATGGTTCATACATTCAAATATCATGTTAACGTGACCATGATTACTAGTATCGTCTAGTTGTGTGTCAACACTGTTACACAATTAATTAATTAAGTAAATCTACACATCATCCAGGAAAATTAGAGAAAGCCAACTCTGAAAATCTGTCTTTGCTTGAGGTGCCTTTGGGGTTGTGTAGCCTCTGACGCCAAGTTATTGTCAGCAATTGTAGAGTTTGCATTATGAGATTCGGGAGGATCAATTGCACCCGTGTTCTCTTCTTCTCTCTTCTGTTGATGTGTTGGCAATCTTGATAGTCTATTTACAGCAACTGTTTCTCCATCAACCACTACAACTTGAGTAGACATCATGCCTTCAGCATTTCAAGCTGTATCCAAGTCCTTGAGAGTTGCTCTAAACATTCAAAATGTGTTCTAAGGCCCGTTGCCGAATGAACAGTATGACGAGAATCTCCCATGGCTCTCATAATATGGGTGTACCAGCTTGCTGTAGAGCTACCAGCATTTTGTTGAACCTTTCACAGAGGCCATTGCCCTTTGGGTGGTAACTCGTCGTCCTTAGTTTTTTACTCCCATTTTCTTTCACTCATTGGCAAATCGCTCACATTCAAGTTGACTTCCTCTGTCACTTAACAAGTGCTCAATTTGTCCATAGCATGCCCTGTAATCTTGACTTGAAAACATTTGCACAACGTATCAGTGGTAATGTCTTTGATACAGTACACCTCTGCATCCATGATGCAGCGTTGACAAAATTCAAAAGATAACGTTTTCCATTTGGTGTTGTCAGCAGCAGTCCAACAAAATCAATACAAACCTTTGGCAAAATCGCGGATGATGGTTTGGCCCATTGAGGCTTGATCCAGCAACAAGTTTCGCAGTTGTCTACAAAATTGTCGATATCTCTATTGCAACCTGGCCAACACAGTTTATCCTGCTGAATCCTTGCTTTCGCGGCCGTTTCTCCAGTGTGATTCCTGTGTATTGTCTTCAGTAAAGTATGCTTCCCTGTTGCTCCATAATCTTTGCTAATTAAGCAACTGTCCCGTGATAAGGCATCTGCTACAACATTTTCTTTGCTTAGTCAATTTGACGTCAAAGTCGTAATCTTCTAATGCTAGTCTCCAACGTAGCAATTTGGGTGACGGTTCATGGTCTTGAACAAAAGAGAACATGCAGTGCTGTCCATTATCAACGTAAAATGCCGACCTAGTAGAAATTTTTTCATTTTACTACTGCAAACACTACGGCCAGTGCATCCTTTTCATTAATATAAAGATTCTCTTCATGCTGCCTGAGTTTGAGACTTGCAAAATACAATGTTTACACTATTCATTTGACTTCTCAACATTTTACTCGGCAACTTAGAAAAAAATGAGTTAAATTTGGGTTTTTTCACCATAAAACGCCGTTTCCTAGCTAACTACTATTGGTATTATAGTAAAACATTATTCAAGAGAAAAGTGCTTTATCAATGTTATTTTCAACACTAAGTCAAGTTGTTAATCTTACGCAGCTATTGCTTCAAGAAGACTGCTTCGTATTATACATTAGTGTTTCTGATGAAAACAAAAAACTTTTTTTTTCATTTTTTTCGGGTCGTTGTCAGTTTTGAGTGGAAAATGTAGATTTCGGCTTCTTATAGGTTTGAGCCATATAATCGAACTATACTTTATATTAAAATGCTAAACGAACTATATCCAAATATTGTGTAGTGAATATTTATATTAATGCAGAAATATTTCCAAATCTGAAGCATTCCTAATAAAAAATGAAGTGCTTTGCTAATGCAGGTAGAAATTACATCAATGACTAAATATTCTTCTTAATATTAGAACATCTCTTAAATTTTTTAATGATAAAGCTTACTAGTACCAGCCAAAATCTATGCTGGAAAAATGCTTGTATTTGAAATTTGCCAGGATGTTCTTCAGTTTTCAAATAAAAAATTTAAACAAAATCAGACCGGGTTGGGATGTTTTAAACACGACGTGTTTAAGACATGTTTTAAACACTGTTTAAAAAAACTGTATTTTGTAATGTTTTTTTAAAATGTTTTTTTCAAGTTTATATTGTACTGTATAAAAAGTATCGAAAATATTTTTTGGGTTTCGTCCATTCGTACTATAATAATCGATTTCTACCGCAAAAACCGTAAAACCTGCGATTTGTTTGCGTGTATGCTACTAAAAATTAATGTTTTTTATAATTCAATGTTTGCTACTATATGCATTTTGAGTAAAATTTTAGAACCTTGAGATGGACCTGCCTAAGAGCAAAAAAACATTGCTTTAAACGCTTTAAACTTGTTGTAAAAATACAATTTTTTTGCCAACTCTGAGAACAGGTTTTGGTGTAAATCAGACTATTCGACAGCCATAATTAAAAGCAGTAATTAAAAAACTGTTGCACATTTGCATTTATTTTCTTTTTGGTCATCTTTTGGGAAATAAATTAATTTATGTCAGCGTACATGTTACTTAATTTGCGCGCTTAAGGCACAGTTGATTTAAATAAAATATTCATTTAAATGTAGGTTTCTTTTTTCCACTTTTTTCAAGCACCTGTAGATAACAGCATAAATTTAAGATTATCTTCTAATGTATCTGGATTTAAAGCAATCCACAATACTGTCCAGAGTGTTTTCTCTATTTTTTTTAAATATCTGTTAAATATAATTGAATAATTGGAGGGGATTCTGCTTAATTATTTTAACACATTTTTTAAATGATATAAAATATGTGGAAATGGTTTCGACATTACAAGAAAAAGATCAACCAGAAAAGCGATGGCATTGAATTTCAGTTAAGTGCGTCAAAATAGCAGATGTAGACTGTGAAATCGGCATCAAATCAATAACATTTAAAAATAATCTCTCTTCACATTCTCAAATTAAGCAACATGGAACCGACAATTTTCAACTTTCTGAAGGAATCTTTAATAAAAGAATATGTGTGCTATTTTGTCAAACATTAATCTCTACTTGCAAACATGTCATTTTAAGCATAATGATTCCTAATATGTAGCAAAAACCACAACAGTAATTCTGTTAAAAGCTTTCAAGTGCCAGTAGTAGTTCTGAGAAAAACAGGTGGCAATTGTGGGTTCCCTACTTCTCTGTCATAAGAGCAAAATTTTATATATGCCTCTTCTGTGCACATTTGATTTCTTCATCGTTGATTTATGTTCAAATTCTACTGACTGGACTTTATAGTTTTACAAAATTTTATGTCAGGAGTACAGTATTAATTCAAATTTTTTAATGAAATACCTTTGTGATAAGCTACATAAAATTAACTGATTCGTCCCAAATTGCACCGATTCACCCAAACCAGCTATTGAAAAAAAACATGTAATTGCGCCATTTCATTGTATAAGACATATATTCCCTTTTATTGTACCATAGATCTAGGACATGCTAATAATCTAATAATGCTTGAGGAATCAATCGCCGCCTTCTGTTCTCTAGTAACAGTGCACACAATGATCAAAAATGGAAATTTAGTTTGAAAAATTAATTTTTTATGCAAGTTTTTGCAAAGGATTTAACACGATTTTCTATAAAACTTTTTGTAAGATATTAATAAAAATTAATAATAAATTTTTAATAGTAAAATGATATCAAATTTAATCATTACATGGAGATTTGATCTACAAAACTATTCTAAATTTACAGTGAATAATATTGCACAAAAAGAGGAATTCTATGACATTTCGATGAGAAATCTTCGGAAACAAAATTTTCTTTGATATTAGGCACATATAGAAAATCTGTTAATTGTAAATATCAACTAAGCATGCAATAAAATTCCG
>CABFPE010000795.1:241634-255441 GCA_900660155.1 Hofstenia miamia
GTGGGCTACCTACGGTGGGCCCTGATGGGTTTGTCTCATTTCAATGGGCGTTGAGTGGAGCCCACGCTTAACCCAATGTCGGCCCCGCGTGGGCTTCATGCCGCTCTCTCGGTGGGCAAACGCTGAAATTGTATTCTCTATAAATTCTAGTAAAGCATCAAATGTTCAACGCCCTTGTCCAAAACCAATTTGATTTGAACTTAGTACATTACCTTTCCTTTAGGTATGAATTTTTTTGTTTGCATAGAAGCCTCTCAAATATTTTTAAACAGGAATTGTGACAGAGATGGGAATATAATTTATGCAATCTGTAAGGCATCTTTTCTTAAAAATTGCGGTGATGTCTGCTATTTTTAGACATTCAGGATATTTATTAATCTGGATTGGCTTATTAAAAGCAAATACAAGTTATTCTGGGAAATAATTTATGTATTTTTGTTGATGAATCCTGGCACATTGCAACTTCCTCGGGAAATAATCGAATCAAGCTTGCTTACAACTCTGATGTTGCATACTAATGTAGCTGAAGCGGAAGATGTTTTGCAATGGCCTAATCTTATTAATAAGTGGTTCCTTCCTACCTCTAATCGTTCATAACTCTCTAAATGCTATGTTCATTGTTTTATTAGTGATGCCTTTATTATTAGTGATGCCTTTATTATTAATAAAAACAACAACGTATGTTTAAATTCTCATGTTTATATACTTAAAAACATAAATAATGTAACTTCCTTCATATGAGCTTAGTAAATGTTTTTTTCTTGGTTACATTTATAAACTACATATAAATTCAAAAAAATATTTTTTACTTATTTTTCTTGAGCTTTACATCTTATTTTATAATTAGTCAGATAATTGATATTATTTCATAAAATCATGTTTTTCAACTTCTTAAATATTGTATAATATTTTCAATTCTTGTACTGTAATCCAATTCGTTCCATAGCGATACTGAATATTTTAGGAATCCGTTGTTCATTGCTTTTCTATTATACTTAGTTGTACCAAATGTAATTGTTCTTTGATTTATATGATTAGAAATATTCGATTTCTTTTGCAAAATATAATATTTTGAAGAGCTTCTAATGATCTTAAATGGTATACACATTATTTCTATATATTTTTGTTACTAATTATGATTATTCCCCATTTAAATACTTTCTCTAATTTCGATTTTGCTTTTTTCTTTAAGTTTGTTAATAAATAAGTCGCAGGAAATGGGATAGAACAATTGATCGAAAGATATAAACTTTCCAATTTGTTCCATAGCGGTGCTGAATATTTTAGGAATCCGTTGTTCATTACTTTTCTATTATACTTAGTTGTTCTTTGATTTATATGATTAGAAATATTCGATTTCTTTTCCAAAATATAATATTTTGAAGAGCTTCTAATGATCTTAAATGGTATACACATTATTTATTCCCCATTTAAATACTTTCTCTATATATATTTTCTTCTTTGAGTTTCACATACTGGTATCTATTATTAAATAACTATTTATAACTCTATTAATGAATCGCTAAAATTATAAATATGCTTTAGCTTTTACAATAAAATAAAATGGTTTATTAAATTTAATGCCTTTGAAATTTCTAATTATGCTATATATTTTTTTTCATTCCTATCTAATTTTGATCTCCATTCTTCAACAGCATAAAGTAAGGGATTATTTGTAGAGGTGTCCAATTGAAATCCAAACGGATATTTTGATTTTAATTCATTTTGCTCCACATATAGGTTATATTGTTGCTTAATAATTTTTCAAATATTGTATTAATTACTGTTGAAACGAAATTGGTAGGTAATTTTCTGCAAAAATATTGTACAATGCTTGTCTTGTGGTAGAGCACGTGCAACACTCAGCAAGCATTCCATCTTTAGATATATTAAAACACAACCGATGAAACTACTAGTTATTATGTACTTCTATCTAATGAGAAAACAAGAGCATGTTCATTCGATTCAGAGAATAAGTTAATTCCAAACTTCTTCTTACAGAATCAGGCCTCCGGCCGAAGCAATGAACCATTTCCAACACCTAATTTCTCAGCTCATTTTAGTCTAGAGAAAATGCAATAATTATAGCTACATGCAAACCACGCTTCCTAACCGTACTCATCCTTATACCTAATACCTACTATCACCTAGACTAGAGGAGTCAAACCAGAGGGCCATTTAGAGCCTCTGGTTATCCTACCTTTCGCCCGGAGTGATACCTTAAGCGTTGATCATAGTGATCAGCTACATAGATAAAATAAATATAATAACAAATAATAAGTGGGCAATTTGTGAAAAAGTATATTATCCTGAAAATGCTAAAAGGTAATGTTAATTAAAGCTATGGCTGGGGAAATTTCTAATGGCAAAAGAACAGAAAGCCACACTGTATACCCCTGGAGTTCAAAACATATTCCATACTGCAAAAAGCACGATAAGATGTTGGAATATTATTGCAATGATACTTAATGCAAGAATTTGTTTTGTTAGTTTTTCATGAAGGTCATGATAAATGAATGATTCAACAACAAGCAGAAATATTGACAGATGACATTGCAAAAGGTGTAGATATTATAAAGGAACAGACAGAAAACTTGAGATCACACCTTGTGTACTCTAAGAATACTGAATTTGACATTAAGAAGAAATTTAAGCAAATTGATGTGCTTGCCCACAAAAGAGGTGACTTATCATTAAGCAGGCAAATGAAGGTTATCAGAAACAAGCTAAGGCTATGAAAGAAGAGCAATCTAAACTTCTGGACAAAGTTAGAGACAATGTTTTAAAATTGGAGAAATTTGGAAAAAATTGGTCTTAATTTATAAAGCATACTGTGAGAAATCTTGAAAAAAGTAATTTTTTTGTTGTGAATATAATTCATAGTGAATTGAATAATCTCTTGGAAAGTGAAAATCATTTACAAATATTTGAAATTCCAAAATTGGAATTAATTTTAAATAAGTATGATGAAACTAAAATATGAGAGCAAGTAAATTCCGTCATTGGAGAACTTAATGCAAAAGTTAATGAAAATACTGAAAGAATTTTGACTAAGAAGAAAAGTGAAATCTTTTATGAAAGATGTATGAACACTCAACTATTAGCAAAATATTTACCAACTGAAGGATATTTTGTATGATAAAAAACATGAAAACTTCATAACAATGCACCTATGTAGAGCCATTAAGGATGTAATAAACAAATGCCAATTGTTCACACTTCTTAACACAAATAGATTCCCTGGCCAACAAACATCCCCAGAAAAGATTCAGGCAGAGTGAACTAATCAAATTGTTAATGCAGTGATTGAACAGCTAGCCAAGGATGATGAAGAATACATCTACGTCTTGGTAATGGTAGACAATTTCACCAAATACTGCAGAATTGTACTGCTATGAAATATGAAAGCCAAACAACAGCTGAGGCAATACTTAATGAATGGATCTGTGCGTTTGGACCCATGCAACAACTCATCACAGACCAGAGAAAAAATCCAAAGGCAACTTGTTCCAAAAACTATAAAAAACTAGAGATACTAATCTCACATATGACAATAAGCCATTCTTAGGCAATGGTGCCATAGAATGCATAAATCAGCTGCTACTTAAGCTAATGCATATGATTAAATCAATGTAGGCAGAAAAAAGGAAAACAAATCATGCCAATGGTAGGGAATTTTCACAACCCCACAATAAACAGATGATTAGCCTTCAATGGAAAAAAGAAACTATAGATACCATTAACAAATGATGGACTCTACTCAAATCTACTCAACACTGCTAAAAACAATGGTCTCTCATCAACATTGAGTCTCTGCTAAAACGTACAACAATGTAATTGAATCACTTCTCTAAAAATCCCCAAAGCCACAGACTATTGCTACAAAGAAGACTTTTGACAAACAATTTTTACTGATAAGCAAATTCCTGAAATCAATACAACATCAGCAATCTGGATAATATCTATTTTCTAACAGAAAACTCAAACTTAGAAATTCCCATTACCCAAAGCAGATGACAACAGCTGGTTTAAAAAAAGTCATTCAAAACAGCAATCACCCTGCTATCACAGAAATTTAAAAACTGGCTATTGCAAACCACAATGATTGCAACTTCCCCATTGAAGGACTCTCAGAAACTGACAAACACATATGAAAAACATATCTTACATGTTTTAAATAAGGATAACCCACTCAGCAGAACTTCACCAATTTAGGAATTCATGAAAGCAACCTTGAAATACTTCACTCACATTCTTGCAAATACAAGTGGGCTTCCACAGCTGAAAGCCACTTCCAACAGTATTCCAACACCTATTATTCACTCACAACCACAATGCTACTAACCAGAACTTCACATGGTACTCAGTCATACTTGAATATGTGCAGAAACCATAGCATTAAACATACTTCTTATCCTGAAATAATGTACATCATAACAAATATTATGCAGGAAACTATGAACATTCATGGCAACTTTGAGCATTAACCTAAAAGCAAAAACAGCAATCACATTGGAGGAAGAGGCAAATCTTTTAGCTAAATCTACTATACAACTCTCACCAAACATCAAAGCAAAACTAGAGCATTTGATAAACAAAAAATTATTGAAAACAGAGGTCACCTCTCAACCTATGAGCAGAGGAACAAAATCTACTACTAGATAGAACAATTCTAAACATCAAAAATAAAAAAATAACTCCTATAGAATTCATGCCAGATAAAATCTTGGACGTCAAATTAATCAAAATGAACTGATTTGCCAAAATATACTCTAAGGAAGAATTTGAAATCTAGTGCATCTGAACCAGAAGATTGCCTTCAACAAAGAATGTGCCCTTTTCCCCATTCCCTGAAAAGTTATGCAATTTCTACAAAGAACATGTCAACTTGAATTATTACCAGAAATAGATGATAAACAACTGAACTACCCAGTTACATTTGGTACAGCACAAATCACAGAAACTTGTAATCACTGGAAACAACTGGAAAACCAACTTGCCAAATCTAATGATTTCTGCATTCCACCACTTCTCATTGGTGCACTGCTCGTTATACTCTATACTAAAGTCAAATGCACTAAACCAGTAAAGCACAGAACATCCAGCAAAAAAATATTAAAACAATGCTCAAGATATGATGACTTTTAAGCATACAAAAATGTTACAATTAGCCACAACACTTCAGAAAAACCATGATCAAGGATACACTTATTAGTAGACACAAAAAATTCACCTGAGAATGTCTACAAGAAATGTCTACCAATTAAAAACAAATTGAGGATTTAAAGGCAAAGATAGCTAATAAAAAGTTAAAATCCCTTAGTTTGTTTGCTGGTGTAAATGATAACATCTGGGCAAGCCTCCTCCATGAAGATATACAGTACTATGATGTCTTTAAAAGATGTGAAATGATCACTATGATATGTACAGAGATCAATGATCCCAATCAAATGACCAATGAGCTCATTCTCCAAAACATAAACTTTCTACACAAAATATCACTTACCATCAGTCACTGTCTTCAATGTTTGAATTCTTTTTGCCTGATGCTAAGCAAACATTAATGTGAAGATGACCCTAATGATCACTCTGAGAGGTTCAAAAACTACAGCTTGTACTACAACATATTCCAATGCTGAATTAATAACCTCTGTCAATCCATCGTCATTCCTGCAGTGATTTGTGATCTAAAATACAGTAGTTACCATAAAAATGCTATGATGCAATTCGAAAGACTTGCATATCTTACCCTAGCAGAAGATGTCACTGACATACAATGGGATGACACCAGAACTCTTTAAATATTAGATGATGCTGAACTCTTACTGCAGCAGCCTTAATACTAAAAAATTTTTGTTTTACAAAATATAATAAGTACTGCATTGGGTGGGTATGTAATATCAGTGGCAGCAGCAGCAATTTTATGGTTCATAACATATGCTATCACCACTAGTAGTACTATAAATTGATCAATATCCCAATTGGCTGCCATTCAAATTTTGTCATGCTGTAGATCACGTCTTTTGTAAACATTCATTGAAGTTCTGCTTAAACATGTGTTTTGCTTCATTTATTAATAATTATCATACTGTATAAATAGGGCAATAGTGTGCATGATCAGTTAATCAACTCTTAGCCTTATTCCAGTTAACATTACAATATCAGTAGAATCTCTATGCTAAAGTGCAACTAGGTCCTATCTGGAGAGAAGGGGGTTCTGTCAACGTCTATTGCCCCACAGGTGGGCTCAGGGTTCTACACAGGGGTATAAGCTGTCTTCTCAAAGGAGTGTAGCTACTATGATTTGTTAATGTCTTATTTCAATGACTGAATATTTATATTGTTTTGGCTGTAGTTGCCATGTAAATTCAAATTCCTCACTCACTCAATTACATGGTTTTACAAATGTCCAATATGCTTTCTCAATCATTGGTTTTTATTACAATGCTTTGCTGAAAGTGTGTGGTTATATTTCTCACTTTATTAGTGTATCTAAAGGTAAATGGATTCCTTCTGCCTACTCAGAATTAGATGATAGCAAATTGGTATATAATAACTTGGTTTTTGCAATGGTTATGCTAACACTAGTAATGCTAGAATATATATATATATATATATATATATATACATATATATATATGTGAGCTAGAGAAATATTTCTCATTGACAAAATATTGCATTCTTTTTTCATCGGATCTTAGTGGATATATCAAAAGGTCTAACTAAAGCGGAACAAAAAGAACAAAGCAAATCCCTAAAAAAGACGGAAGCTAATCTAATCAGGAAAGTATGGTGGAAAAGATTTGAAAATTATTAATCTTAAGCTCTATGTTAGTCAAAATGATAAATGGGTTCCACAAGGCAACTGACTAAAAGAAAATTTATCTTCTCTGTCTTCCAACAAGAGACAACTTAACTCTTTGCCAATAATATTCTCAAATAATATTAACGGTATTTTGTCAAAATTTAGTGATTTTGATTATATGAGTAATTATAAAAATATGATGTAATAACCCAATATACATTTTTGGCTTTAGCGTCGTTGAAAATTGGTTGAATTTGAAATAAGCGTGTTACACGTTGCATTTGTCACCAAAATTCAACAAAATCTAATTAGTATTTAACAACAGCTCAAGAATACAATATGTATATATTTATACTTATATTTGGCGCTAAGCATATGAAAACCAAAAAATTATATTTTATGCCTATTTGTCCAAAAAGTAAAAATTTCAACATATAAATAATTTTAATAGCACATAATCAAAGAGATGTAAGAATAAATTATGCATAGTATCAGCATTAACTTAGAATTGTTTGAAGATTTACCAAACTATCCTTTACTTTATATCTTTTATATATATTCAAAAACATTATTTCAAATTCTATTGAAAATCGAAACTTTTAATTTAAATTAATATTGGCCAAAATTATTACCAAATTGCTAATGAATATATAGCTCATTTCTAAGACAAATGATTATGCTTAATATTTCAATAATTACATATTTGATAATGTTATGGAATATCAATGCTAGGAGTTCTGACTTAGTAGTTGATATTCCTTGAATGCATGCATATTTTATTATGTGTATTTATTTGGTGCATCTATTGTGATATGCATCTGTGCAAAGTGGGTAGTCTCTGGAATACAAAGTTATTAATTATAATTTTAATGATAAACTGTTATAAACTTCTAAATGATGTTAATGCATTGGTTTTTTGAGTTATACATGAAGTTGTGAATTCAACGTTCTTGCAACGTTGCTGTGACGGTAATGAACACGTCCAAGAAACCAGTTTGTTCCAAATTCAAAGTTTCTGCAACGTCCATGCAATGCCTTTATGTCACTAAATCAACGTTAGTGAAACGTTATTTCAACAAAAATATTTATTGGGAATGCTGCAAGAAACTATAAGTTATCATCGCGTATAATAAATGAAGAGATTCAGATTAAGAACTATTACTTGCATAGGCAAGACCGGGGGATCTTACTAAGATTAAGAATAAATCTGGAGGTGTTGGTTTGATAATATATAGAAAAATATGGACAAGAAATAGTCCAAAAGTATATCTACAAATATCAGAAAGTGATATTGAATTATTGGTAATTGTCTGTCGTCGCGTCCGGTATATTTACTGGGTGATTACTCAGTAGTTATTCTGATCAATGTTTATCTACCACCTGATCGTAGTAAAAGAAGAGCAAACTCAATGCTAGGAAATGCAATTCAAAATATCGCATGCTTTTGTTTTTGTAATTGGTGATGTAAATAAGGAAAATCTAGAGTGTTTAGAATGTTACAACTTCAAAGACCTTGTAAAAAGTCAGACATTTGTTCCTTCATTAACTCAATTAGATGTTGCTTATCTTACAAAGCCAAATTACTATGATATATCCTATGATACGCCAATTGGAAATGTTAATATTATGTATCATCTAAGTGTGACATCAACACCAACATTTGCAACGAATGTGAAACTACCAAATAAAATTTTACAATGCAATAGCTTAGATTAGATAACTATGATTGCAATACAGTCAGGCATATGATAGATGAAACAAATTGCAACTTAATGTTAGAAGAGAATGATGTTGATATTTTACTAGATACAGTAGATAAGCATGTTAGTGATATTATTAAGAAAGCAAAGAAGAAAACAGTTGTTTTTAATTATAGGACAGATAAAGGGAAAAATTCTAACTTAGATTTATTGCTTAAACGGAAAACGCAAGCATTAAAATTAGGGGGAAAAGTCAATGGGAACAAAATTTAAAGAATGATAGTGAAAAAAGTTCGATATCTCAGCCGTTTTAACAAGTATAAATTTAAAGATGATCAATGTGCTATAAGTAATCTAGATCTGGACTGTATTACTTATATTTCTGTTGAAAAGGTAAAACAACTCTTTAGTAAAATCAATGTTTTTTCATCTTCAGGGCTTTCAAATGTACCAAATTGGTTTTATAAGTCGTTTTCAAGTCAAATCTCAGGGTATATGCCAAAATCTTTAGTAAATGTTTTGAAAGTATAAAATATCCAAGAAAGTGGAAACATGCTCTAGTAATACAAGTACCAAAAGTAAATAACATTGGAAAAATCTGTGAAGAAAACTTCAGGAAGTTCAGACCAGCAATCACAGTCAAACCAACTGTGGCTAGAATTATAGATAAGTGTGCAGTTGATATTTACATGGAACGAATGTATATAATATTTGATATATACCAATTTGCATACAAGGAAGGAAGAGGGACTGCTGATGCACTTTTATATACAATGAACTACATCTATAAAATTGTGAACGCTGATAAAACTTCAATTGCGAGAGTCACATTCTTTGATTACTCGAGTGCATTCAAATAAAACAAACTAGTTAAGAGAATTGAACAGCAAAATAATTGGCAATCACAATGGATTAAACAATGCATGGATAACTGGACCCAACAAATACGCTTTAGCAAATCAAATTATACTGATAATACCAGAATAGTTGTGTGTGTACCACAGGGTGGTCCCTCAGTGGAACCTTATTTACAGATGAAACTATTCTCTAGACATATAGATCGCAAAAAGTGTAATATTGCCAAATACTCAGACGATATGAGATTACCCTAGTTTGAAAACTTGGATAATCTTGGCAAGTTCTTGAATAAATCTTGAATCTTGGATTTCTTGCAAAGATCTTCCAAGTTTCTTAGAAGATCTTGATAAGAAATTTATTCTTGGATTTCTTGTAAAGATCTTGAATGTTTCTGAAGAAATTTATAAGAAATTATTTCTTGGATTTTTTTCCAAGATCTTGAATATTTCCATTTAAATAATTTATAAGTTGACATTTGACGGGCACGGGCGCGTGTGGGGTTGGGCGCCAAAATATAATGTGCGGAATTTATATTTGATATAATTATATTTTTTCAATTGTTAATGTGCATTAAGAAATTTGATATTATTGTTGTCTTCAATAAAGAATATTTAAAATTTTTACTTTATAGAGATTTTATTATCATCAAAATGTATTGTACTATATTATATTTCTCTTGAAATTTTGTTGTATTAATACTAAATCTGCTATGAAAAGATGTCCTGTAAATTCAATTCACCATTGTCATAATATAATTAAATACATTATACAAGAATATGAAATAATGTAATTTAATTAAACATTAATTGTAATCTGCACGGCTATTATACACTGCGCCACCTAATGGAGCGAATGCATATTTTCTATACATGCTGCACTAGCGAATTATTAATCATTTCAACGTGAGATGCATACATTTGCTATTAACCATGGATATTCTACACGATTGTCAAGAAAGGTAACTTTGTTTATTATTTTATTCATTTATCCAAATATATGCTTGATGTAAACTAAAGAAAGCAAAAATATAAGGAAATATTTAAGAAAGAACAATGTTTAAAATTTTGAGAGAATGAAAAATAATGTAAGTTTCAATAGAAAAATTTAAATTCAAAATTTATTAATAACAATTAAACTTTTTACTAGTTCGAAGTTTTTGAAAAGCAATTTCTGCTGATATTTTAGGAAATGTATTTAACTATATTATATGTACATGTTTTAGCTTCCTAAAAAAATAGTGTGCATTGTACAAAAATATTGTTTTTGCTAATGTATGTTAGTAAAGATAGTTGCAAACATTTAAGTATAAATTATTTTCTTTCAAAAAGTGCGTTTTAGCTGTCCCAGAGACATGTTTGTGCTCTTGAGGAAAATACTCGGGTGCTACGGGATATTAAAGATTGTCTGGCTGCCCAGAATCAAAACCAGAAGAAACTTTGTCGGGAAATTCACGCCTTGGTTTTGTTCTTAACATTTTTATATAGTTCATATCCATATTTAGAAATCTATCATTCGTCCTGAAATCATTGCTGTTGAGCCCACAGATAATCACGATGAAGTGGTTTACAACAATATCAATCTGATGGGCTTGGGAGGCAGTAGACCTTCTAAATTCGCATTGAATGTAGCACGTACACTTTGGAAGAGTACTGAACTTGTTGAGGGCATGGTAAGCCCTAAAAAGGCTGGAAGTCGTTCTGCCCTATCTCCTGAACGATCAGCATTATTTAAGCGTATATTTTCCAAATAAGTTACTTTGTTATATACTAATAGTCTTTATTAATATTCGGATTGTGCACATCATTATTTACATTTACGAAGTAGTAGATATATTATATTATTTATAACTTTTAGGAATGTTGATTAAAATAATGTGTTTAATGTATTATTTGCTGAAACAATTTCATTTTTATCCAATGTTTGACCTAGAAGTTAACGGTTTTAAAAATTTAACTCTGGTTGGTTTTTGCACTTATTACATTCTTTATTTTGTCTTCAATTATATTGTTCAATTTAGGGGTCATTGAGAAGAAGTTCTCAGCAAGTGGAGCGTATGAAGAAGCAAAGGCTGCTGTTAATCAGCATGGACTAGATATTAAATTAAAAAATAAAAAACAGTAGCTTTCAATGTGTTATATTTTAAATAATTAATTTTAATTATATTTAAACTTATTTGACATTTTTTAGCAGTCTATTTGGTATTTGTTAGAAAATCTCATTTAAAAATATCTAGGGTAACATATTTTGTATAATTTTTGTAAATTATTATTTTAGGATCTGGAGATATTTGCAATATTTATTTCTGAGAAACATGCTTAAGTTTCATCCATATGGAATGGATATTTCATGTTGGTTAGTATCAGTTTATTTATATTTATTTTTTGCATTGAAAGCTACTGTTTATATATAAATATTTTACAATCACTTTTTGATAGTTTCTTTCTTTGCAAAGTGCCAGATGATTTCACATTGACGAAATATCTTCTAGCAGTCTGAAATACACAGAAAGTCATTTTTGTGATTTTTTTTCACAGCAAACTGTCTTTCACGTTTTTAGTTAATTTATTCATTCATCCCTTTACCACATTAAGTTATTTTTCAGCAAATAAAAGGATTGATTATACATGTGTTGCACTTTTTCCTATGGTTCTGCAAATTTCTTGCAAATTACATTTTAGAATTTTGGCAACTTGGCATTTCTTTTATATTTTTTTTATGACTTGGAATTTCTTGGGAATTTCTTGCCAAGTTTCACTTTTTCACAAAAAAAATATTTAAGAAACTTCTAAGAACTTTTCAAGATTTTCACTGATTCTTGGGTTTCTTGAAAATTTCTTTCAAGATTCTTGGAATTTCTTGGAAATTTCTTGCCAAGTTCTTGCAAGTTTTTTCAAAGAAAAATCCAAGAAATTTCCAAGAACTTTCCAAGATTTTCCACTTTTGATTAACTTGGGATGTTTTTGATAATCATTGATTCTTTTTATCAAATAATGACATAATTGAAGTTTTCTGCAAAAATATTAATGAAATCACATTGCTTTACACCTTATGTACGTCTTTGCAAAAACCTGCACAAATAGAAACATTGCTTGTTACATTAAAACTTTTTGGTATTAATTTAGATTTTAAATAAATTTTACTTCAGTAATCCGCTAGGCATCAGCAATAGAGAAAAACTTAATATCTGATAATGAATGAATTAATACGAATTCAAAATATAAAATTCGCATAAATATATTAAAACTTATGAAAAAGTAAATTTACAGTTTTCCCCATGCAATATATCTTTACACATTGGTAATTAAAATTCTACTTGATTTAAGATTACAAATATTCACATTTTTGCTAACTATAATTACAGTCACCATTGATAATTATAAATATCATTATGTATAAAGACTTTCAGTAAGACCTGAAGAAGCAAGAATAAAGATAAAGTATAGTATTTGTGAGCAAATGAAAAATAAATCATAATTTGCATGACTACAGCGATGCTAAGAAATTATTGTCACTACTTGTACATAGTTTTTCAAATCTTTGTAAATAAAATGTTGATCATTTTCTGAAACATTTTCAAAACATTTTCTGTCACATAATGACAACATTTATGGAACATTCCCATTGCCGCCATTTACCACACTCCAGATAAATTCCTGGAATATTTAGGCAACATTTTTTGAACCAATTGGGTAAGGTTCATCAGATTCTTGCACAGCTATGCTTTTGAATTCTCACGTAAATTTACACTAAGGCTGAATTTCGTCCTATGGGACGAGTGGGACAGCTTTCCTTGTTTTATCGCATTCCACATCTCACGACAACCCTGCCATTTTCAAACCTTATCACTCCTTCAAGAACCACTAACTGTAGATGAACATCTTTTTGATGATTTATGCATATCTTTCGGATGAGCTTAATAAAGTTTCTATTTCAGTACAACTTGAATCTTTGGCTATGGCAGACTGTCCTTACTATTTCCATCCATTGCCGGAATTTCAGTCGAAAGTTTACGAATTTCAGAAAAGAAAGTAAAGGAGTAACTGAAACTATTATATTCAAAGAATTACTACTAATTATACCTCTATGATGTAATGCAAATTGGTATATTGCGGGTAAACACATTAATAAACTATTTCAGTTTTTGTAGATGAAGGCAGAAAATGGAAAATGTTACAACGAAAAGTGTTGAGAATAATCATCAACATTCCAAATCCCAGGTTTTCATTGTAAGGTAAATCATCTTTTAATGAATTTATCTAATTACTAATAAAGTTTAATTGTTTACCCCATTTATGATTAATATAAATTTCTATAGGAAAATTGGGTTATAATGAAAATTTTACTAAGCTAATACAATAGTTTTAAGCATGGCATTATCACTCTTTATATGCTTATTGTGTCTATACCTTGCTCTCTGTAGGCCTTATATTGATACCTCTCTCTG
>CABFPE010000795.1:255739-273713 GCA_900660155.1 Hofstenia miamia
GGGAAACGGATGTTTTTAAAGAAGACAAAACTCTGCAAATATTTAAAAAAAATTTTATTATCATACATAAAAGCATTCATTAAACTATGCTATTATGGAATATTTAAGATTGAAAAATTATGTCAGACAAATGTTGTCCATTTTCACGAGCACAAATTTGAAGTCGCTTTCTAAAGTTGGTTTCCACTTTCACTAAAGTTTCTTCATCTATTTCCTGGAAATTTTCACGTATCGCAGTTTTCAATTCTCCAAGTGTACGGAGTTTCGCAGCATAAACGCGTGATTTCAAATATCCCCACAGATAAAAATCGCACATGGAAAGATCGGGTGAGCGCGGCGGCCATGAGACATCTCCAATCCTGAAATGACATGATTAGGGAATGCAGCTCGAACAGCAGTCATGGACGCTCTCGCTGTATGAGCAGTGGCCCCATCTTGTTAAAACCACATTGATGCCCCATTGATTTTTCACGTAGGTGTCATAAACAAACACACGGTGTTCAAGACTCCGCGATATAATGAGGGAAAGAAATTTAAAATTTAAAGTAAATCTGAAAAGAAAAGCAATTCAAAAGTAATGATTAACAACTACAAAACTTAACGTAAAATATAAATAAATAACAACAAACTAAATGGCATCTTAGCGGGTTTAAAGACTACCTTCCTCACTTTTTAATCACTTATCCTTAAAGAGCAAGGGGCGTTCTAAAAATATCCGTTTTCCATTACTCACCCTGTATAAAATTTTTCATGCTCAAAATTTAGGAAAAATTAAGTTTACACTTTTGTTGAAGTAATATAGTTAGGTTCAGCACAGTCTTTCACAGCTATGCTGTTGATTTCTCGCATTAATGCATCATGATTGGTATTGCTACTTTCTTTTGGATTGCTTGGCGTAACAGTTCGGCAATTTGCATCTTTGTTTGTACTTCTAGATTTCTTTTTGCAGCAAATTGTTTTTATCCGATATAACAAGAAAACAATGAAAATTAGACAGCACAGCAAAATAATGGCAGCAATAATGATAGCTGGATACTGCATCCAAGCTTTTAGAGTGGTATAATCACCGGATTCTATTGATGACTTTGAAAGAACTTTTTCTGTTTGATCGCTTAGACCAATATCACGGTCACAATTTGAAATACCACACTCAATTTCATGTATATTAGCTTTACTATAATTCGTAAAGACCTGTTTGCGAATATAGTTATTAGGTTCTCCCATTGAGAAATAGGAATAAGGTACAGCACGCACTTCTAAACTATAATCTGCATAGTTTTCAAGATCAATGGGAAGTTCAACTGTCGTAAGAACGCTTCCTTCAAAAATATTTGTGATAAATTTTACATTACTTTACAAACAAATACTTCGAATCCGAGAAAGTAATCTGATTCGTCGTTATTGTATTCAGTTATAATGTCTAGGAGTAGTCGTCTTGTTGCACCAGATGAATTTGATGGGTTTCTGCAAGAAACTACATCTACTCGCTGCGGTGGAGAGACAATCTTTTGAAAAGTGGGAAACTTAACAGTTGTGATTTCACAATCCGACTTCATATTTTTATCAAGAAGAGAGTATCTTGAGCAGATTGGGAATTTATTGCAAGGTATGCTTATTGCAAACCTTGCAATAAATTAACGCTAGTAGCCATCCGTGAAACTTCATTGTATCGAGGAATGAGAACAGTTTCATTATAACTTGCAAAAAATATTACTAAAACATTTGTATTTTAATTTTAATTTTTTTTTCAAATATTTAATTATAAAAATAATCTTTTTGTATTAAAATATAAGAACATTACATAATTAACGTTGAAATTATTGTTATGATGTATAGATGGGACATTTTTCTAGATTCTAGACAAATATTTTAAAATATATTGCATTAAATGGTGAAATGGACGCATATGTTATGCTTTGCACGCTATTAGTATTTCTAGGAAATAATAAGCTTTTATTACATCTGTTAGTCATGGCGTTTAAAATCTGTAATTAATGGAATATATACTGGATTGTGACAGGTTCGTAAAATTTGACTCATAAATATTAATGGAATAATTGCAGCGGCTTATTAGTTTTGTATACAGTAAGTCTTGTATTATCGAATATTTATTGCATTGGACCTAGTCTTTTTCTCAATTATAATTTTTTACTTTTGGATTTGTTTATAATGAAAAGTTGTTTGAACCATAGAGTACAATTTTTAAAAGATGCATTTTATTGTTAATCCTTGTTTTTTTCTCAAACAATGTTAATCATACAGACATGATCACAATGGCGTACGCAGGGGAGGGACATGATGGAGTGTCCCCCTGTCAGGTTTTAGGAAATGATTTTGAATTTGACTGGATAAATACAAAAATTTTTTAAAAAATGAAAATGTAAAATCTAATGTCGTGAAATGCATTTTTAGGGTCTTTTTTCTCGATATTTTCAAAACTTTTCACCTCCTGCTTGTGGTCATGACTAAGATGTCCCCCGTCAGAAAATCTTGCTTACACCGCTGCATGACCAAAGATTTCTGAAAAAATATTAATACTATCACATTATTTTTCTTTAGAAATTGCAATCCATTATTTCCTAATCCCTAATCGCGGCTTTGTGAAAAAATGCACAAATGACAAGCTTTGCTTGCTACACACAAATTTTTTCTTAATATTTTAGATTTTAAATAAAAAATATAATAAAATGTAAATTTAATAAACCGCAAGGCATAGGCAATAGAGAAAAACTTATAACTATGCAAAAAAAAATCCAAGAAGTCTGAATTCAAAGTATGAAATTAACCAAGTTACGAAAAATATTTTGAATAATTTCGTTCATGATTTTATATGACATTTCAATATTAAAAAAGGATACAAACAATCAATTAATTAAAAAATGTAAAAACTGTACAAAATGTAAAAACTAGACTGATACAGTTATATAATTAGCTTCAGCAGAGTCTTGCACAACGATGCTGTTGATTTCTCGCATTGTGTTATGAATGATAATATTTCCGTTTTGATTATTTGGTGCACCATATCCAGCACTAGCAACATTGTTTGCACTTCTACAACGAATTATCCAGTAAAATTTTAAGCTTATGATTGCACAGCACAGAAAAGCAGTGGGAACAATAATAGCTGTCTGCTGCATCCAAATTTCTCCAATGCCATCATCAGCAGATTCAATTGAAAGAACTGCTTCTGTTTTTGCGCTTGATGCAATGCAGCATGCCAAGAATAGTAGCCAATCTAGAAAGTTTATTGTATCGAAAAACGATAAAAATTTCACAATGACTCATCAAAAATATTATTAAAAAATTCTTAAAAATAATTTAATGTTTTCAAATATAATATAGTAATAATCATTTAGTATTAAAATAACAATCATTACATTACTTTGCAATTTATTTGAATAAATTCAGTTGGGACAGTTTTCTTGATTCTCTACAAATATTTCGAAATCTATTGCTAAGTAAAGTGAAATTGACGCATTCTTATGATTTGCTTACGGATTTTTTTGCTTTTCACACTATTTATATTTTTCGGAAATAATAAGCATTTAATACAGAATGTATGTATTCTTGATGGTTTTCTATAATTTGCCTTAGAATTCGCAAAAAATTGGAATTCATAGAAATCATAACCCTTTCAATTGCGTTCTAAGAAAAAGCATTCCCGGCAAGTTAAAAAATCAGATTGGACAGTTTTCTTGATTCTCTACAAATATTTTGCAGTCTATTGCATTATTCTGCTAACTAAAGTGAAATTTACGCAATTATTATGATTTTCTTACGGATTTTTTTGCTTTTAACACTATTTATATTTTTCGGAAATAATAAGCATTTAATACAGAATGTATAGATTATTGATGATTTCTATAATTTGCCATAGCATAGGCAATAGAGAAAATTTTATACAAGCAAAAAAACCAAGAAACCTGTATTCAAAGTATAAAATTAACCAAGTGAGAAAATTCAGAAAAATATTTAAATAATTTTTTTCGCATTTCAATATTAAAAAAAGATACAAACAATCAATTAATATATTTAAATTGTATAAAAGTAAAAAATGTAAAAACTGTACAAAATTTAAAAACTAGACTGATGCAGTTATATAATTAGCTTCAGCAGATTCTTGCACAACGATGCTGTTGATTTCTCGCATCGTGTTATGAATAGTGATCTTGAAATTTTCGTTTTGATTATTTGGTGCATCATAACCAGTAACATTGTTTGCATTTCTACATCGCATATCCAGTATAATTTTAAGCTTATAATTGCACAGCACAGAAAAGCAATGAGAGCAATGACAGCTGCATGCTGCATAAAAAGCTCTCGAGTTGTACCACCAGCAGTTTCCATTGAAAACACTACTTCTATTGCAATGCAGTATGCTAAGCATTGTAGCTAATCTAGAAAGCTCATAGTTTCAAATAACTAACAATTTCACAATGACTCGTCAAAAATATTATTAAAAAATTCGTATAAAAATTTTAATGTTTTTCAAATATAATATTATAGTAAAAAATAATTTAGAATTATGAAATAACAATCATTACATTGCGTTGCAAATTATTGGTAATAAATTCAGATGGGACAGTTTTCTTGATTTTCTACAGATATTTTGAAATCTATTGCTAAGTAAATTGAAATTGACGCATCTTATAATTTGCTTACGGTTTTTTTGCTTTTCACGCTATTTATATTTTTAGGAAATAAACATTTAATACAGAATGTATGTATTATTGATGATTTCTAATATTTGCCCTAGAATGCTAAAAAAATCGGAATTCATAGAAATCATAACCTTTTTAATTGCATTCTAAGAAAAAGCATTCCCCCAATTTAGATTGAAAAAACGTCCTTGAAATTTCGGCCTTATAAATCAGCTGTGTCCAACCTTACAAATCAAATAATTCACGTTTTGTTGATCGTTTGTAAATTTGAATTCTTAAATAATATTGAGAAGCAGCTGAAATTGTTTTAATGCAAATGTGCGCAGAATACATGAAAGGTTCCACTCAAGGTGTTGCAACACAATCAGCTGCAATTAAGGCCACGTCAGGGGGGGAGGTCGAGAGTCCTTCCATAGACACACTGGGGTTACCCCCCACACGCCCGCCTTACATACTTCCCCAGCGACAACCCTCTAGAGAGTTCATGAGTCATGACATCAGCAAAGATAATATATGAGAAATTAGCTGTGTATATGAACTGACAAAACTATGAAGAGAAAGAAAATTGAAAGAAAATAGAAATTATATATTCAGAAAAGTTGCTTACAACATGCAAAGGTTCGTAAACTGGATGATCAAAACTAAAATAGAAGATGACGACCAGAAGAGCCTTCTTGCACAGACGTCGTTAGGGTCTTTAACTTTTGAAATACTTTCACGGCTGCATCTGTCGTGATGGCTGATGTCAGCTCTTTTTCGATTGACAGAAGTTCAAGATTGCTCAATCTGTCTTCTTTCATCTTGGAGTGCAAAAATGATGGTATCCTCCGGAGTACAGAAAATGACCGTTCTGACACAACATTGGCAATAGGCAATTTGAGTGCGTAACGCAGCATTAGAAATATTGTCGATAGTGCAATTTGAATGGAAGACCTTGATAAGTTCAGTCAAATTTTGCGAATTCGAATCGCAGTTCCTCAGAATATTTTTCAAAACATGCATTTCGGAAAAGAGATCCCCCAATGTGTTGTAGCTCTCCTTGAACAATGAGAGCTTATCTGGATTTAAGAAATGCGGATTTGTTGAATGTAGACACGCCGTTGATCGAAGTACCGAAGTAGGACTGTTTTGAAAAGGACGGTCCATTTCTGCAATAAATCTATCCAGAACCGGGCAACAAGTGGCAGTTCTGGCATGTTCCTCGGGATCTTGTCCGCAAGCTGCTTGATTACGCTGCCCAGTTATCGACGTTACTACGAAGTTCCCCAGGTGAGAATTGAGGCGTCTTGTCCGTCCATGTGCGAAACTGGTGCTTGCATCCACTGATTCTGCCAAAGAATTCACAAGTCCCAACACCTTTGATACATGATCAGTGTTTCTCTTGGTCTTCAATAGTTCGAGGTTCTCTTGAGATATTTCCAGGGACTGGGCCAGGTCAACACCTGCAGATTGAAGAATTTTTGAACGTGGACCAAGTTGCGAAAATAGATCACTGAACAGAATAAGACAGCAAATGTTTGAAACAAGCCTGAAAGCCTCGTCGCGTTCTTCTGATTTTCGAGATTGAGCTATGACGTCGAGGGCATTTACTAGTTGGGCATAAGGAGCATGAATGACAGAAATCAGTGACTCTTTGAAATTCCACTTGTGGTCGCAGTTCGTGCATTAAGGTGTTTTCCAGGTGGTCCACTTCACATTGTTTGTGCAGCAGAGGGATGACACAGAGAACTGCTACATGTAGTATGCAATGAGCGAGCACATCAAATGAGGAGGCAATGTGTAATGAAGACCCCCCTTGGCCCCTTGCCTTGCCCCTGAAATAAATTTGGCGTAAAACACATGCTCTCGAAACTACTAGCAAAATTTGCATAATAGTAAAACTTCACATCAACGATACAATTTGTTTCATGATATTAAACATGATCTAGATGGCACAAATTTTAGGTATGGAATAACATATGATGCCATTTGATTTCTTTTGTGGTATTTCAATGGTTAACCTCGCCTTAAGGCATGCAATAACCTCAGTAGACGTTTTGTGATCGAAATCTAGCAGCCTCGTCTAGATGTAGGTTTGCTGACTGTTGAGATTCTTTTTTTTCTAGTTGTTTCAGTGTAACGAATTCTATGACACTGACATAAGAATGCCAAGGTACTCAGTGGGGAAAAAACAAGCATCCTTGTAAATTTAAAATTTTTGTTTTGGAATAAGACAATTAGGGAATGACATTGGGTACCCGATTGAACCCAATACAATTTCCGGTTTCAGTTCTGGTTCGGAAATCAAGTTGTCGGGTCGGGTTGTACTTACGTACAAATATTCTGACCGGGTCGGGTTCAGATCCATGCTTACCTAATATTGTCACTCTCTAGAGAAAATCTGATGTGAAATTCCCAAACCCAATGAAACGGATGTTTATATGCAGTGATTAATTGTCCGTTTAAAAGGTTTGTAGTGAGACAGACTTTTTTGTCCCATTCCCTTCCCATCCCATCTCAAGTTATATTAGGCATCCCAAATCCCAAGACAACCCTGTTATATAACGATCTTAAATTTATAGGAAATTACATTAATTTTTCAGGATAAGAAACAAATAAATGTGAATTTCTCAAAACTTTATTTTAGGTTGATAAGAACCAATATGTTGGAAGTTGCCATATATTGAAGAGCACCAACAACTGCTAAATTTAAGAATAAATAAAATTAATGCGAAATTCAGATACACAAGAATAAGATCAACATTAAAAACTACGAAGACCTGTAATATATTTCGAGCAATGATCTGATTCAAGAGATGTTTGCTATTGATGCTTATATTCGGTAAAGTAGTGTACAATAAATTAATATCAACTTACAAAAAATAGAAATGTTATGCAAAATACCCTAGATTTGTTAGATTGTATTAATAATGGCAGAACATAGGGTTCTGAAATTGGTCAGATGGAATATTCGAATAGAAATTTGCACATTTTTATAGAATTATGAATTCACGATATGAATAAAAAATTTGATTAGTAGGGCAAGAAACATTCACTCTTTAAATATTGGATGGAGGATATTGTTAAATAGAAATCTGCAGATTCCTGGTTCCTCTCTTTCTAAGAGTATTAACAGCTCAAAAGCAAGGGTTTCATGAAGTCGCTAACCTCACTCATTGTCCCCAGGCAGTCATAAATTTATTAATTATACAGGTTCACCCAGCTATAATTCCGTTAAGCTAGCCTTATCTTATTTTAAACATCTCAACTTATAAATTACTTAAACATGGTCTTTACCTAACACTATAATTCAGTGCATGATTAAACTACTTGCACTTCCAACAAGGATTCTTAGTTATCTAATATCTTACTTTAAAAAATATCCTGTATAAAATAATTTAACGCCTGTTATAGTATTTAACCAACAAAACCAACAAATACCAATCTTTACATTCCATTTCATTCACTCAGTGTGGAAAACACAAGCATCCTTCTAAATTTTTGAATAAGATAATTAAGGAGTAAGATCGGGTACCCGATTGAGACCAACCCAATTTCGGATTTCAGTTCGGGTTCAAAAATCAAGTTTTCGGATCGGGTTGTGCTTACGTACAAATATTCTGATCGGGTCGGGTTCGGATCCATGCTTACTTCATATTGTCATTCTCTAGAGACAATCTGCTGTGAAATTCCCAAACCCAATGAAAGATGTTTATATGCGGTGATTAACTCTCCATTTACAAGATTTGTCGTGAGACAGACTTTTCCTGTCCCATTCCGTTCCCATCCAATCTAAAGTGCCATGGGGTATCCCATGTCTCATGACAACTCTGTGAGATACCAATCCTAATTTATAGGACATCATCTTAATTTTTAATGATAGGAAACAAACAAATGTGAGTTTCTCAAAACTTTATTTTAGCCTGATAAGAACATTTGATACAAAGGTGCCGAAATATTATGAAAAAAAGATGTTCAAGAACAATTAAAAACAAGTGTTTAAAACACCATTTCAAGCGTGTTTGAAACATTACATGCTTTTTTTCAGGCAACCCTGTAGAAATATACATTCAGAAAAGATATTAAGGCAAAATTTCGTCCTATGTGACGAGTGAGACAGCTTCCTTGTCTCATCCCATTCCACGTCCCACGACAACCCTGCCAATTTAAAACTTTATCGCTCCTACAAGTACCACTAACTGTATGAACATCTCTTTGATGCTGTATGCATATCTTTCGGATGAGCTTAATAAAGTTTCTATTTCAGTACAACTTGAATCATTGGCTATGGCAGACTGTCCTTACTATTTCCATCCATTGCCGGAATTTCAGTCGAAAGTTTAAGAATTTCAGAAAAGAAAGTAAAGGAGTAACTGAAACTATTATATTCAAAGAATTACTACTAATTATACCTCTATGATGTAATGCAAATTGGTATATTGCGGGTAAACACATTAATAAACTATTTCAGTTTTTATAGATGAAGGCAGAAAAGGGAAAATGTTACAATGGGAAAGTGTTGAGAATAATCATCAGTATGCCAAACTCCAGGTTTTCATTGTAAGATAAATCATCTTTTAATGAATTTATCTAATTACTAATAAAGTTTAATTGTTTACCCCATTTATGATTAATATAAATTTCTATAGGAAAATTGGGTTATAATGAAAATTTTACTAAGCTAATACAATAGTTTTAAGCATGGCATTATCACTCTTTATATGCTTATTGTGTCTATACCTTGCTCTCTGTAGGCCTTATATTGATACCTCTCTCTGTGCACTTCTTCAAAAAAAATGAAAAAAACTTTCATTTATTTTTATTTTACTGGTTCTTTTCATTAATAGTATACAAAATAGTTATTTCCGCAGTATTTATGTAAATGATGTCATTGTATTGGCATTTTTTATTTAGCAAAGCATGGAATTTCAATATACAGCATTGATCTAATTTAGAAGCAATCTGCCGCATTCGGACCTCAGATATTTTGCAAAGTAACTTCAATTATCAATATTACTCAATATTTTTTTAAATATTTAATTAATATCGTGAATAGAAATAATGTAATAAGGTTATTTAGCTTCTTTGCACTAGTTACTATTCAATTAGTAAATTTGTGTAATAAGGATAAATCATTATATGAGATCACTGCATGTGACTCAAGCAGTGGCTAAGCGTGGACAATTTTGGAGCACGGGTCTCTTGTCCAAAAACTATGGAGGTGCTCTTTGGTAGAAGTGTAAAGTGTCTAAGTTCGAATGTATGTGATAAATCAATACAAACCATTATCACTAATAGCAATATACATAATTTAATTTTTAAGCGTTTAATAGCAACAATGTATGCAACTATTTATTCCCAAACATTTTTGCAAGATGAAACTCCATGCCACTTTTCAAAATGACTCTAAACGATTAGTGTATTAGATGCCTTGTTCAGCCTTATATGTCTTATCTCACGTATTTAAAGGATGCATGCAAACAGGGGTGCACAATGAATGATTTCTAAAACAATATTTGAAAATATTTTAACAAAAATTTTTATTTTTTGGTAAAATGTATAAATAATTTAACATTTTTCGTAATTTTGTCACACCAAGATAGATTTGCGTCAATGCACATTTTACAGCTTACCAGAACTTACTCTCAATAAATCTGAATAGACCAATATTCCTCTAAACAAAATATTCCGATCTGTCATTGAAGGTGTTATCCATAACTAGAAATAATTAAAATATTAAAATGTACTAACAATTAATTAAAATAATTTTAAATATAATATAAATAACATAACATGAAAAAAAAATTCTTTATTCAAGTTCAAAATTCTGTTATAAATCTTTTTAGAATGTATGAAATTTTGTTGACCTAATATAGTTAGGTTTAACAGAGTCTTTCACAGCTATACTGTAGATTTGTCGCATTAAGACATCATCATTGGTATTGCTACTTTTTGTTGGATTGTTTGGCGTAACAGTTCGGCAATTTGCATCTTTGTTTGTACTTCTAGATTTCTTTTTGCAGCAAATTGTTTTTATCACATATAACATGAAAACAATGAAAATTAGACAGCACAGCAAAAGAATAGCAGCAATAATGATAGCTGGATACTGCATCCAAGCTTTTAGAGTGGTATAATCACCGGATTCTATTGATGACTTTGAAAGAACTTTTTCTGTTTGATCGTTTAGACCAATATCACGGTCACAATTTGAAATACCACACTCAATTTCATGTATATTAGCTTTACTATAATTCGTAAAGACCTGTTTGCGAATATAATCATTAGGTTCTCCCATTGAGAAATAGGAATAAGATACAGCACGCACTTCTAAACTATAATCTGCATAGTTTTCAAGATCAATGGGAAGTTCAACTGTCGTAAGAACGCTTCCTTCAAAAATATTTGTGATAAATTTTACATTACTTTACAAACAAATACTTCGAATCCGAGAAAGTAATCTGATTCGTCGTTATTGTATTCAGTTATAATGTCTAGGAGTAGTCGTCTTGTTGCACCAGATGATGGGTTTCTGCAAGAAACTACATCTACTCGCTGCGGTGGAGAGACAATCTTTTGAAAAGTGGGAAACTTAACAGTTGTGATTTCACAATCCGACTTCATATTTTTATCAAGAAGAGAGTATCTTGAGCAGATTGGGAATTTATTGCAAGGTATGCTTATTGCAAACCTTGCAATAAATTAACGCTAGTAGCCATCCGTGAAACTTCATTGTATCGAGGAATGAGAACAGTTTCATTATAACTTGCAAAAAATATTACTAAAACATTTGTATTTTAATTTTAATTTTTTTTTCAAATATTTAATTATAAAAATAATCTTTTTGTATTAAAATATAAGAACATTACATAACGTTGAAATTATTGTTATGATGTATAGATGGGACATTTTTCTAGATTCTAGACAAATATTTTAAAATATATTGCATTAAATGGTGAAATGGACGCATATGTTATGCTTTGCACGCTATTAGTATTTCTAGGAAATAATAAGCTTTTATTACATCTGTTAGTCATGGCGTTTAAAATCTGTAATTAATGGAATATATACTGGATTGTGACAGGTTCGTAAATTTGACTCATCATAAATATTAATGGAATAATTGCAGCGGCTTATTAGTTTTGTATACAGTAAGTCTTGTATTATCGAATATTTATTGCATTGGACCTAGTCTTTTTCTCAATTATAATTTTTTACTTTTGGATTTGTTTATAATGAAAAGTTGTTTGAACCATAGAGTACAATTTTTAAAAGATGCATTTTATTGTTAATCCTTGTTTTTTTCTCAAACAATGTTAATCATACAGACATGATCACAATGGCGTACGCAGGGGAGGGACATGATGGAGTGTCCCCCTGTCAGGTTTTAGGAAATGATTTTGAATTTGACTGGATAAATACAAAAATTTTTTAAAAAATGAAAATGTAAAATCTAATGTCGTGAAATGCATTTTTAGGGTCTTTTTTCTCGATATTTTCAAAACTTTTCACCTCCTGCTTGTGGTCATGACTAAGATGTCCCCCGTCAGAAAATCTTGCTTACACCGCTGCATGACCAAAGATTTCTGAAAAAATATTAATACTATCACATTATTTTTCTTTAGAAATTGCAATCCATTATTTCCTAATCCCTAATCGCGGCTTTGTGAAAAAATGCACAAATGACAAGCTTTGCTTGCTACACACAAATTTTTTCTTAATATTTTAGATTTTAAATAAAAAATATAATAAAATGTAAATTTAATAAACCGCAAGGCATAGGCAATAGAGAAAAACTTATAACTATGCAAAAAAAAATCCAAGAAGTCTGAATTCAAAGTATGAAATTAACCAAGTTACGAAAAATATTTTGAATAATTTCGTTCATGATTTTATATGACATTTCAATATTAAAAAAGGATACAAACAATCAATTAATTAAAAAATGTAAAAACTGTACAAAATGTAAAAACTAGACTGATACAGTTATATAATTAGCTTCAGCAGAGTCTTGCACAACGATGCTGTTGATTTCTCGCATTGTGTTATGAATGATAATATTTCCGTTTTGATTATTTGGTGCACCATATCCAGCACTAGCAACATTGTTTGCACTTCTACAACGAATTATCCAGTAAAATTTTAAGCTTATGATTGCACAGCACAGAAAAGCAGTGGGAACAATAATAGCTGTCTGCTGCATCCAAATTTCTCCAATGCCATCATCAGCAGATTCAATTGAAAGAACTGCTTCTGTTTTTGCGCTTGATGCAATGCAGCATGCCAAGAATAGTAGCCAATCTAGAAAGTTCATTGTATCGAAAAACGATAAAAATTTCACAATGACTCATCAAAAATATTATTAAAAAATTCTTAAAAATAATTTAATGTTTTCAAATATAATATAGTAATAATCATTTAGTATTAAAATAACAATCATTACATTACTTTGCAATTTATTTGAATAAATTCAGTTGGGACAGTTTTCTTGATTCTCTACAAATATTTCGAAATCTATTGCTAAGTAAAGTGAAATTGACGCATTCTTATGATTTGCTTACGGATTTTTTTGCTTTTCACACTATTTATATTTTTCGGAAATAATAAGCATTTAATACAGAATGTATGTATTATTGATGATTTCTATAATTTGCCATAGAATGTGCAAGAAATCGGGATTCTTAGAATTCATAACCTTTTCAATTCCGTTCTAAGAAAGAGCATCCACAGTAATTTAGATTCAAAAGGCGTCCTTGAAATTTCGGCCTTAAGAAAAAAAGATTCAAACAATCAATTAATATAATTTAAATTGTATAAAACTAAAAAATGTAAAAACTGTACAAAATTTAAAAACTAGACTGATGCAGTTATATAATTAGCTTCAGCAGATTCTTGCACAACGATGCTGTTGATTTCTCGCATCGTGTTATGAATAGTGATGTTGAAATTTTGGTTTTGATTATTTGGCGCATCATAACCAGCAACATTGTTTGCAATTCTACATCGCATATCCAGTATAATTTTAAGCTTATAATTGCACAGCACAGAAAATCAATGGGAGCAATGACAGCTGCATGCTGCATAAAAAGCTCTTGAGTTGTACCACCAGCAGTTTCCATTGAAAGCACTACTTCTATTGCAATGCAGTATGCCAAGCATAGTAGCTAATCTAGAAAGTTCATAGTTTCAAATAACTTACAATTTCACAATGACTCGTCAAAAATATTATTAAAAAATTCGTATAAAAATTTTAATGTTTTTCAAATATAATATTATAGTAATAATAATTTAGAATTATGAAATAACAATCATTACATTGCGTTGCAAATTATTGGTAATAAATTCAGATGGGACCGTTTTCTTGATTTTCTACAGATATTATGAAATCTATTGCTAAGTAAAGTGAAATTGACGCATCTTTTGATTTGCTTACGGATTTTTTTGCTTTTCACACTATTTATATTTCTAGGAAATAAACATTTAATACAGAATGTATGTATAATTGATGATTTCTAATATTTGCCCTAGAATGCGCAAAAAATCGGAATTCATAGAAATCATAACCTTTTTAATTGCATTCTAAGAAAAAGCATTCCCGCAATTTAGATTGAAAAAACGTCCTTGAAATTTCGGCCTTATAAATCAGCTGTGTCCAACCTTACAAATCAAACAATTCGCGTTTTGTTGATCGTTTGTAAATTTGAATTCTTAAATAATATTGAGAAGCAGCTGAAATTGTTTTAATGCAAATGTGCGCAGAATACATGAAAGGTTCCACTCAAGGTGTTGCAACAAAATCAGCTGAAATTAAGGCCACGTCATGGGCGAGGTCAGAAAATTTTCATTGGGGGGGTTGGGAGCTCGAGAGTCCTTCCATAGACACATTGGGGTTACCCCCCCTCCCACGACCGCCTTACATACTTCCCCAGCGACAACCCTCTAGAGAGTTCATGAGTCATGACATCAGCAAAGATAATATATGAGAAATTAGCTGTGTATATGCACTGACAAAAATATAAAGAGAACGAAAATGGAAAGAAAATAGAAAGAATATATTCAGAAAAGTTGCTTACAACATGCAAAGGTTCGTAAACTGGATGATCAAAACTAAAATAGAAGATGACGACCAGAAGAGCCTTCTTGCACAGACTGCGTTAGGGTCTTTAACAATGTGAGTGCGTAACGCAGCATTAGAAATATTGTGGGTAGTGCAATTTTGAATGGAAGACCTTGATAAGTTCAGTCAAATTTTGCGGATTCGATTCGCAGTTCTTCAGAATATTTTTCAAAACATGCATTTCGGAATGAGATCCCCCAATGTGTTGTAGCTCTCCTTGAACAATGAGAGCTTATCTGGATTTAAAAAGTGCGGATTTATCGAATATAGACACGCCATTGATTGAAGTACTGAAGTAGTACTGTTTTGAAAAAGACGGTCCATTTCTGCAATAAATCTATCCAGAACCGGGCAACAAGTGGCAGTTCTGGCATGTTCCTCGGGATCTTGTCCGCAAGCTGCTTGATTACGCTGCCCAGTTATCGACGGTACTACGAAGCTCTCCAGGTGAGAATTGGGGCGTCTTGTCCGTCCATGTGCGAAACTGGTGCTTGCATCCACTGATTCTGCCAAATAATTCACAAGTCCCAACACCTTTGATACATGATCAGTGTTCCTTTTGGTCTTCAATTCTTTAAGGTGACATATTTCCAGGGACTGGGCCAGGTCAACACCTGCAGATTGAAGAAATTTTGAGCATGCACCAAGTTGCGAAAATAGATCACTGAACAGAACAAGACAGCAAATGTTTGAAACAAGCCTGGAAGCCTCGTCGCGTTCTTCTGATTTTCCAGATTGAGCTATGACGTCGAGGGCATTTACTAGTTGGACATAAGGAGCATGAATGACAAAAATCAGTGACTCCTTGAAGTTCCACTTGTGGTCGCAGTTCGTGCATTAAGGTGTTTTCCAGGTGGTCCACTTCACATTGTTTGTGCAGCAGAGGGATGACACAGAGAACTGCTACATGTAGTATGCAATGACCGAGCACTTCAAATGAGGAGGCAATGTTCAATGAAGACCCCCTTGCCTTGCCCCTGGAATAAATTTATCGTAAAGCATGTGCTCTCGAAACTACTAGCAAAATTTGCAAACTAGTAAAATTTCACATCAACGACATAATTTGTTTCATGATATTAAACATGATCTAGATGGCACAAATTTTAGGTATTGAATAACACATGATGCCATTTGATTTCTTTTGTGGTAATTATTTGATTATCCTCGTCTTGAGGCATGGTGATGATCTAGTCTTAATGCATGGAATAACCTCAGTACACTTTTTGTGATAGAAATCTAGCAGCCTCGTCTGGATATAGGTTTGCAATGCTGAATGTTGAGATTCTTTCTTTTTTTCTAGTTGTCACATTGAAACAAACTCTATGACACTGACATAAGAATGCCAAGGTAGTCAGTGGTTTTGGAATGAGACAATTAGGGAATGACATTGAGTACTCGATTGAACCCAACCCAATTTCCGGTTTCGGTTCGGGTTCGGAAATCAAGTTGTCGGGTCGGGTTGTACTTAGGTACAAATATTCTGACCGGGTCGGGTTCAGATCCATGCTTACCTAATATTGTCACTCTCTAGAGAAAATCTGCTGTGAAATTCCCAAACCCAATGAAAGATGTTTATATGCAGTGATTATTTGTCCGTTTACAAGGTTTGTAGTGAGACAGACTTTTTGTCCAATTCCCTTCCCATCCCATCTCAAGTTAGATGGGGCATCCCAAATCCCAAGAAAACCCTGTTAGATACCGATCTTAAATTTATAGGACATTATGTTTATTTTTCAGGATAGGAAGCAAAGAAATGTGAATCTCTCAAAACTTTATTTTAGGCTTTCAGAACATTTGATACAAAGGTGCCGAAATATAATGAAAAAAAAGATGTTGAAAAACAATTAAAAACAGGTATTTAAAACACCATTTCAAGCGTGTTTAAAAGATTACATGCCTTTTTTCAATGCAACCCTGTATAAACATACATTCAGAAAAGATATTAAGGCAGAATTTTGTTCTTTAGGACAGCTTCCTTGTCTCATCCCATTCCACGTCCAACGACAACTCTGCCATTTTAAATCTTTATCGCTCCTTCAAGAACCACTAACTGTATGAACATCTCTTTGATGCTGTATGCATATCTTTCGAGTGAGATAAATAAAGTTTCTATTTCAGTACAACCTGAATCATTGGCTATGGCAGACTGTCCTTACTATTTCCATCCATTGCCGGAATTTCAGTCGAAAGTTTAGGATTGCCAATAAGACTGTCTATAGAATATTATACTAATGTTATAATCACAAATATTATTTGAATGCTAACTGTATTTATAAAGAACTATGCCTACTCAACATGTAATTTTTTGTTTATATACTGATTTATGATGTTTATTTATTTTTAACACTTGAAAGGCTATTACTCCTTGTGATTCTTTTTCTTGAAGCATTTCAAAAAATATCATTATGTAGAAAAAAAGAAAAAAAAATTACATATGCTAATTTAATTGGATTATCAGTTTAATTGGTGGTGCATATACCTGCTGTTGCTCTTAATGAATGCAAACATAAATAAACAAAATTCTAATTTCGGTCTATTTTGACCCACGTGGCTGTTCTAATGTTAATACGATTTTTGAGAGAGTACAATATCATAAAAATATATATAGGCCTTTCCTTAAAAGAGCACAATTTTTGGCTTATATCCCAGACGCATATCTCTGTTGCTACGCCATAGAGATTATAATGCGTTTTATGTGGGTGTTCTTATGAAGCGACGCCTGCTACAAAAAAACTCAGTGGGACTTGGTCCAAATAAACATTGATCTGCATTAGTTATTCCTAATGCAATGCAGACTGCCTTCTTCAAGATTAACATTGAAAATCCAGTAAATTTTTCAAGAAAAGTTATGTGTTTTTATACAGTCTATTGTCAAGAAGTTGAAGTAATCGAGACATATTATCCAGATAACTTTATAAATAAGATATGATGGAAAACAGTTAACTTTGAAATATGGGACCACATAGGATTATGGGTCGAGAAAATGTCATAATTATTCCATCTCACGTTGAATTGGGCTAGCTTAAAATTTTTACTGCATTCTTGTGGGTAACTGCTATAAAAAATTCGGCTTTCGCCTTGATTGACTAAGTTTGAACAAAATTAAAATTATCTTTGGTTTCAAGAACCATTGAATTAAATATTAAATTTTAATATAAGTATATGCTGTTAATTATTATTTGTATTCCTAGCACGTATATATATATATATATATATA
>CABFPE010000795.1:274713-290676 GCA_900660155.1 Hofstenia miamia
GACCCTGAGAATCGATCCCGTGATGGACTCCAGCCACTACTAGACACAACTCGCCTAGCTGTACATTTTACTAAATAATCAAACCAGATAAAGTAGAAATGAAAATTAAATAAACTCCGAAGAATTTATTGTTCATCAAAATTTTGGTTGAATCAAAGCTATTTATAAAATTTCTACAAAAGTACCTGCCGATTTTAAATTTCAAATGATTCGTCTGCCAATATGGCTGTTCATACGTAAGCTTTAGTTCGCTCAATTTAATTTGTCAATTGTTTCTTGATCGGCTAACAAGTTTTCTTATTTTGAACAATATTAAATCTTAGTTGCATTTTTCAAAAATAACTAAAGTTCATTAACTAAATTTTTACAATTAATTTCAATTAATAATCATTCGACGTTATTCAGCTTTAGTTGCTTTTTTGGATGATGCTACAGGAAGACTCTCACCTATCATTATTCAGAATAAGCTAGGATTCACAAAAAGGGCAAGATATATTTCACACATACACCAAAAATTACATGAGGGGTGCAATGTCTGAGACTCATTACAAAACTTATACCAATTCCAAGTCACTGCTAACAACAGAAATGCTCCATGAATGATTGCCCCACTCTACACAGAATTATCTTGAATCATGCAGAAATCATAACACCAATGACAAGAACAGGTCACTCTACACATACCTCTCTAGTTGATATCCCATATATTCATTCAGTTTTATTAGTATTGCTAGAGAAACAACTAACTCATCTGGAAGATATCTACCATACCACCAAATAGAACTCAAATACAAAACCCCTGCACAAATGGAAGAAGAAGAACCCTTAAACAATGCCACACTAAAACTCTCACCAAGGCTCCAAGAACTAGTGGACAAAATTGTCAATGAAAAAATTACTAAAACGGAAACAATAACCACTCATGCTTGGACAATTGGTGAAGAACAAGATATGCTAATAGAAAAACATATTCTACAAAACAAATACCAAATTATGATCACTCCTATCACCTTCCTCCAAAAAAAAGTCTCTGACGTGGAAATGCTTAAAATGCACTTCTTCATTGAATCACATTCAAAGCAAGAATTTGAATTCTTAATGACGCCTTTACAACAAACCGCTCTTGACATAGAATGAGCCACAGCCAGATTCAACATTGATAACAAAGTTAAACATGCCCTGAAAAGGACCCGTAATCTGTCAGTAATTGAAGAACTCACAAGAAAACTAATAAACTAACTGATCAGCATTGGCACCACTGAGATAACCTCAACTCACGAAAATTGGAATGAAAAATTGTCACCAGAAACGTTTTCTGCATACCTCCAGCTATCATCAACATCCCCATCATAATGCCTTACTCAAAATACAAAAAGATAAAACCTGTATAACACAGTATCCCAAGCACACAACTATATTTCAACAACCACAAAGACATATGCCGCTTTAAAGAAAAACCACTATTCAAGGAAGCAGTAAAAACACTAAAAGAGCAACATCAAGAAAATCAACTATATATCAACAGCAAAAACACCCCAGAAACAATATACAAAAGGGTGAACCTATTCACTCTCAAATTACAGAAATTAAACAGAAAATACTTAATATAAGAGTAAAAAACATTACTTTATTCGCCAGAAGCAACAAACTCATCTGGTTGAGGACATCAAATACTACAATGTTTCTAAATGCCTTGAGATCATGACCATTATTAGGGCGGGCATAAACGATCCAGACAAGGTTACAGAATCACTAATCATGGAAAAATTAACTTTCTATACAAAAATACAACATACCACATCTCTCTATTGGCAGTCTTCAAGTTTTTCTTCTCTGACTCAAAAGTAGATACCAACAAGGCCCACAATTCTGATGTGGACTCTAAAATGACACTCATGATAGCCCTGAAGGGCCAAAAACTTTACTGAAAATACAATGAAACATTCTAGTGACGGATGAACAATCGCTGACAATCTGTAGAAATACCTAAACCAATTACAGATCTTAAATATATCATATATAAAAAGATACTCATCACGGAACTGGAAACATTCACATCCCTAACCCAATATGAAGACCTAACAAATACCACCTGGAATGATACTCGCATTCTAGAGCTTCTAGATAAGACTCACAATCTTCTTTATAAAGAAGAGCAAGCATAAACTTTTATAAAAACTTCATATTGGAACTATCTTCAACATCTAGTTTTGGGCTTGTGTGTAGCATTAGTTGTTGTCCTCTCATTCAAATTTCAAACATGGACTGTTGGGCGAGAGTTCCTAATTAATTCATTTACCGCCACTTTGTTCATTTAAATATATAAATTTCTGTTAGTGCCATTGCCTGACTATGGTCACTTGTACCTGTAAACATTTATTTTTGTTAATACTTAATGCAAGTTTTTGTATGCATTCACAATAAAACTTTTGGTTTTGCTTAAATCAGTTGCTCATTTGTATTATCTAATTTTATTCACAACTCAATATCTAGCTAAATTTGTTTCATTATAAGGAAGAGCCAGGGGTAGGTCTGAGGGACGATAAGTGCATCTCTCTTGTGATTTTACATCCAGTTTTTCCAGGGAAAGTTTCTTATGGCATTGCGTATCGTTCAATTAATTTCAATGGCTGTGGTGTTTCACTCTGGTTTCGCCCAAGAAGTACTAATAAAGTTCTCTAATCATGGTTTTGCTCGTAATTTTTGTTTCACATGCTCGATGCAATTAAGTGCAATTCTTGTGCTGTTTCTTAAACTAAATTACTCATGCCATATGTTTATTAGATTTCATAGACTTCCTCTCACACTGAGCTTACTCGCAGTTGTTTATTACGCATCATACTGCAGTTGTTATTTGTGCTCTACTAGTCATATAACACTAATTCAGTCGATGCTACAATATATATATATATATATATATATATATATATATATATGTTTTCTTTTAGCTAAAAGTAAATTAAGATTGTCAATGGTAATAGTAATATAACATTTATATGTCTGTAAATGTTTGAAATTATTAATTGAATTTATATATGCATGTGAATTTACTCGAATTTTGAAAAACAGAAATTAATTGCCAAACTGAAAAGTGCATCCCAGTACTATTTTGGTTGTAAAGTCGGAGGTCAAGAATAAAGTGGGTACCTCACATTTGCTATTCAGTTTGTTTTACAAAATTAATTCTCTGGTTGAAAGGTAAAAAGACATCAATGACATTTTGAGCCCCATTGGCGAGAATCAACAAATCCTCATAATGATTTTTATTTTTGTATGACAAACATATTTGGCATTTCTAAAAAATGTAAATCCCAAATAATGCATCCAAATTGCAATTCAGGCTTACGACCGATTCTTTATTCTGCTGCATTACCAAAATCTAAATCTCCAAATAAAAAGAATTGGAAGAGAATGAAAGTTCATCTAATGAGGATGCAGATCAGAAGTGTCCTGATGCAAAAGAGATCTATGGAACTTGGGCAAAATGATGCTCTATATTTTGATCAAAATATTCTGAATTAGTAGGATCAAGACTTAGAGAATGGAACCTTCCTACAGAAGGAACTAGCATTTCAGTTTTNACAATTACCATCAATTGTAACAAAAATTTTTCCCCTCGTACTAATACATCTTACAGATCTTTCAGCAGTGGTAGTTATAGACTTTATGCAGCATGGGTTAGTGAGTGCATGGTAAACTGCTCATATATCAGATTTGGACATCACCTGTTATTCCATTGAATAGTAATAAGGCTGATTTTTATAAATATTTTGTTTATTTTTCTAACAATAAATGCCACATATAATGTAATATAGTGTATATAACACAGATTAACAAGATTCAGTGTCACTTTAAACCTAAAATGTGCATCCCAGAACTATTTTGGTTGTAAAGTCGGAGGTCAAGAATAAAGTGGGTACCTCACATTTGCTATTCAGTTTGTTTTACAAAATTAATTCTCTGGTTGAAAGGTAAAAAGACATCAATGACATTTTGAGCCCCATTGGCGAGAATCAACAAATCCTCATAATGATTTTTATTTTTGTATGACAAACATATTTGGCATTTCTAAAAAATGTAAATCCCAAATAATGCATCCAAATTGCAATTCAGGCTTACGATCAATTCTTTATTCTGCTGCATTACCAAAATCTAAATCTCCAACTAAAAAGAATTGGAAGAGAATGAAAGTTCATCTAATGAGGATGCAGATCAGGAGTATCCTGATGCAAAAGAGATCTATGGAACTTGGGCAAATGATGCTCTATATTTTGATCAAAATATTCTGAATTAGTTGGATCAAGACTTAGAGAATGGAATCTTCCTACAGAAAGAACTAGCATTTCAGTTTTTTGCAAACGTCACCCTCACCTTGCACAGTTTTGATGCAATGATTTTGTCATTATGTTTTTGATGCTATGGACAAACTAGGAGTAATTTACCTCTGCACTAAATGGTGACACTTCATTGATTCGAGTAAAACAAGTTTGAAAGCTTTACTCTTTCCCAATGGAAATTTGAGACATTCGATTCCTTTGGCACATATCAATGGAATGAATGAGACATATAAAAGCATGAGATATATTCTCTATAGTATTCCTTACTTCTTTCAATAATGGCAACTATAATTTGAAAATAATTTTCTTTTTGTTAGGCTTTCAGTTAGGCTACACAAAAAAATAGTTGTTTCCTGTGTTCTTGGAATGGTATAAAGGACAGCAGTCACTACACATTTAGAAAAATATCCAGAAAATGTCGTAGCACTTTATTATATACAGCATGTACCTCCTATAAAAATTCTTTTGCCTCCACTTCATATAAAGTTGGAGACAATGAAAGACTTTGTAAAGACCATATGTCATGATAGTCCAGGTTTCCAGTATTCAACAAAAATATTGGATCTCAAAAAAATTATAGCAAAATATATGGTGGCATTTTTATTGGACCTGAAATCAGAGTTTTGATGAAGAATATGCAGCTTAGCAGAGCTTTGGCCTACAGGAAACTTGCTGCATGGGATGCTTTTATTCAGGTTTCTTCTTGGGTAACCATAAATCGGAAAATTACAAATAACTGGTTGAAAATATGATTGGAGTATACAACAACACGGGATGCAGAATCTCAATCAAAATTCATTTTCTATATTCACAATTAGATTTTGTTCCACCAAGTCCTTGGGATGTGAGGGCGAGCATGTAGAGCAGTTCCATCATAACATTGCACTAAAGGGAATTCGTTTCCAAGCGCGATTCAACCCAAGTATGATAGATTATTGTTGTTGGAGTTTACTGACGAAGTCTAGTGGTTCATCTCATAAGTGGAAATCTTAAGCTGACAGATATATCTAGAATTTTATAAAGCTAATTTATCATTAAGCCTTTTTATCTATTAAGGAATGTTTACTACATCATCTTATACCAACACAATAATATTCTATGTAATTTATATAGTTATTATTCTAATGGATCTACTTCTATAAGATGTATGTTTCAATGAACCAGTAGAGCTATAGAAATAAAATACAACGTGCTTGGCGGATTCTGTTTGCATATTTGGATTCAGTGACCTCAAATAATATAGAAATATATATTTTCTTGAAACTGACTGACAAAAAGTATTCTTTTCCCAGTGTAATTATTGATTAGAAAATATAGTGTGTGGTGTCTTTAAGCTAGAAAAATTTCAAAGCATCGACATATTGTTTTATCATATCACAAATATGGAATGAAACAAAATCATTGGCTCAAGTGTTGAAAGAAGTTCTTAATGTAAAAAATGTTCAAATATAGAAACAATGTGGATATATTTTCTTTATTAAAGTTGTATTCTTAATGCAATTCTAAGAAGCATTGATTTGATATTCTTGAGCAAAAATGCTATCTAAAAATTATTCAGGAAATTAATCAAGTAAAAAAATAGGTGAATTGGCATGTCAATATAAAGTAAAAAAAATACAAAGAATGCCATTATATTTATTTGAAAAACTATGTAAAATTTGAAAGCAAATTTGGCCAAGCCAAGGCAACAGCTTATTATTAGAGCAATTAACCTTGCAATGGCAAGCCAGAGCAATTAACCTTGCAATGGCAAGCCTTGGTCTTCACACAGAAATGTGAATATGTGAAAGTTTGGATTGGCAATAGTGCACTAGGAGGTCATTCTCTGGGGCGATCTGGTGAATGCAAATGAATAAGAGATGATGGTCTCAAGAAACTTGATGACTAATTTCAAATAGACGGAAGGAAAACTGCAAGAGATATTGAATTACTCAAGATAAAAAACGTAGTTAATTATTTTCAAGGTAAACTTACTCTTTTCTATCCTAGTGGACCTACAACATGTAGTTAAATTTTATGATTTAAATGATTTTAATAAGTGTAATAAATGAAGATGGTTTAAATTAATCTATTGTAAGGGCTACAAAACTTAAAAAGAGGTACAAATCACTTTCATGCAAGTGATAAGAACATTTTGTATATATATATATATATATATATATATATATATATTATCCCGGTCAACAACTTCAGCGTGGCAGTCACAGACTTTCCTCATATTAAAAAAAGAGTTGAATCACATAAAATGTCTATAAATATTAGTAAGTCTTATTAAATGATTTTTGGAAGGCAAAACATACCTATAACAAAGAAATCAAGGTATTTATTCATTTAAAGCTGCTAGGCATTACAGTGGATAAGAACTCAAATGGGACATCCACGACACAAAGTTTGCTGGGAAGGCATCTCAAAATTTTTTTATTTTGAGAAGTATTTGTAACACTGTTCCTAAACACTCTCTATGCCAAGTGTTTCTATCTATATAATTGGAATGTTCAATTATGCCGGTGCTGTTTTCGTAGACCTTTCAGTGCATCTTGATAGAAAAATTAAAATGGTTTGCAATTGTGCACAAAAAATAATTCAGAATGATGACATAATAATCTTTAAATTTTACAGACATGATAAATCTATAAAGTTTTTTTTCAAATAGCCACAAATTCTAGCCATCAGCAATACCATTAAGTCTCCCCCTAATTTCCCATAGGTCTAATAAATTTCTTATTATCTTACTTCATACCGTGTGAAGAGCAAAGCGGTGTTGATGTCATGGACTGTCGAATCAAGGACTTTCTATGTAAGCGCATGACACGCCGCTATCCTCTCCTCTCATTTTCTTTCTTCTTATGTTGGACGTCGCACTACTAAACTCCTTCTTTATTATGAAGTATTCAAAACACAACTATTGGACAGAGATTAAAACCGTCATAAAAAAGTTACTGATGGTTCTGGCCTCTAAACATATCAACGCCAGGCTCAATTCGCCAAAAACCTACGCCCAAGCCCAAATTGTCTTCTCCCAAATGGGGTTTCCTCCAAAACAATTTGCATATGCAGCAGTTTCAAGAAAATGCTAAGCTGGTGATTGTCGAAAATTAACACGCCATTCTTGCTTCCAGTGCCACAATCATGTGTGCACTGAACATAAAACAAATTTATCAGTCTGCCATTTTTGCAATAACAATTAGAATAGTTTGTACAATATTTATCTAAATACATTTTCATTTTGGATCTAAATATTGACAATATTTTAATTGTTATAGCCTTGTTTACATATGTAGATAGGTGCTCAAAGTAAGGTAAAGTCTAATTTATTTGCTATTTAGCTCTCATAATCAATATATTTGTTTCTATCATTGAAAACAATGCCATATTTGCTAGTGTAAATTAAATTACGATAAAATACTACGTTTTTTTCCAAATACAAATGACAACACTATATATTTATATAAAGGAATTACATTGATTACACATAAATTGATTGCATATTAAGTTATTGAATGCAAATATATATTCCTGGGTAACACTTGAATCCATTTTTGCATCTAGCCCTAATTTTTATAACCTCGCAAAGCCCGGATTTGCTTTCCCACAAGAGGGCATGAGAAGTGAAACTGGAATTACTTCTGTCTCCAAACCATTAAATTCTTAGCTTGCTTATATTAAATTTGATTTCAAAAGTTTCAGAATGCCTTATTTAGCACGACAACTTCCAGTCGCAGCCGACCGCCAAGAGTGAAGAAACAGCTGGCCGCATCTTGTAGCAGGCCTAATTCCGCAACTGTAAAGCCCTATCAACGCTTCTGCACGAAATAGAATGTTAGTCAATGAAATAAATTGTAATATTTAATGAGATGGAAAATTGCTAAAGGGAAGAAGATGAAAGTAAGATTTATTGAAATCTCTAATGCTCCAGCGTAGTTGACGAATTGATGGAAAGCAGCATCAGAAGCAGATAGAAATTTTGCTAGGACATTTGCAAAGCATAGTTGATATTACAGGGGAATATCTGTGAAAATCAAGTCTAAAAAAGTAAAAAGACTGTTTTCATACATATTTGAACAATTATATTAGTCCATTAAAATTCCAGGATCAGTTAGAACTGAAAAATATCTCTCATAGATATTTGGTAACTTCAATATCCTCGATTGATAGTCTACTTTCAACCTTGTGAATGATGGCTTTCACATTATTATCGAACCTATTGTACATTTTATCAAAACATAGCAGTAGCAAACACGTGGTTGACATTTTCAATAGAAACTTAGTAACATTCCATTTTTGCAGTCAAGTAAATCAGACAAGAAAAGATATTAGTTTATATGCAACTTCAGCCTCAATAGAAATTGTATAGCTGAGAGCAGAGAAGTTCGGGTGTTCTTGGTATTGCTGGCATTTCAACTATATTACTAAAGTTTTTGTTATAGTCATGAATTAGAAAACAATGTTCTTTGAAAGTGCCGAATCTAGCATAAAATTTCGTTTTCAGCATCAGCAGTTTTTCAAATATTTCGAATTGGATTACATAATTCAACTTCGTTGCAAACATTTTTCACCAAAGTAAAATTTGCATGCGATTATATAAAAATGTTTTTATATCTATCAAATATTTTTGTCATATATATATATATATATATATATATATATATGCTATATAATATGAATAAATAGATGTATATGTAGATAGTAAAATAACACCGTTTATTAAATTTCAAACAATATGAATACATATGAATATATAGATATACAAATACATTAAATTTCATTCACAATCAAATAATTGACTTCCACCAATAAATTCACCCATATAATATTTGACATATTCAATGAACGTTGCTTTGATTAAATCAATAGGGTTTTGAAGGAATCCTTGAATAGGTTCTATTGCATTTACATAATATTTGATTACTTCATTCCAATCTTTTCTGACAGTTAGAATCGAGATCCCCATGCATAAACCTTCGCTAAGATATTTGCTTATCTTTGACAGCAGTGTCGTATACATTTTTGTTAATATTTTGTTAGAAATCTTCAGTGGAGATGAGAAGAGAATTGCCAAAATAATTTTGGAAACGACGTTCTTAGAAAATAATGTAGCCAGCTCTTTTGTAAAGATTTCCCATTCTTTTTCACCATTTATATATTTTTCAATCAGCGTCAGAATCTTAACAGTAATGCTCTTAATTGCATTAACTGATGTGTGATATGACTTGGGAACATATTTTTTAGCAATATCTGCTAGGATGTTCGGAGTGAATGACCTTAATAACTCCCCCGCATATTTTTTTACAATGGAAGGATCTTCTTTCGATTGTAACGACGCATTCACACCTGTTTTGCACCAAGTGGAGAGGTGATCACAATCAGCAAACAAAAGATTATAATTTTCACTCGCTAGTAATCCTCTAGCTCTTTCCAAAACAGTTGCTTCATCATCATCCTCAGCATATATATATTTTTGTACTTTATGCAACTTGGAAAATTTGTATTTTTTTCTTTTGATGCAAAACTTACTTCTCCATACAGAATCGCTCTGTATTTCAATAACTGTGATTGAATCTTCTAAATGATCGATAGCTTCAACCACTGCATGGCTTTCATTCCCATTAACAGTTAACCGTAAACAGTCTGCCTTCATTATTTCACTGAATCGGTTGACTTTGACAATAGACTTGATCGAAACTCGTTTTGATACAACTTTGGGTGGGACAATATCGAATTCTGTTTTCGCCAAGTCATGCTCAATTGCACGTTGTTGCGTATATTGATGGCGTTGCATGGCGCTAAAATAGATAATTGTTGTATATTTGAAATTAGATGAAAATTTCCAAAATCCATGCAAAAATAAAAAAGCCTTATGCTTAAGAACTCCGTTTATGTTGGATTCATTTTAAACTTTTAATGCATTGACTATTAAATGCAGTAATTGTAAAATTGACAAATGACAGCCAATAATGATATTTTGTTGATAACATAGTAAATAATTTTAAAAATTATTATAAACCATTGTGATTTTATTTTTATTTTTAGTATAGAGTCGTAAACCCTTCATTTATTGCTTCAGTAAGCATTTACTTAGAATACATTCAATCAAAAAATAATAAATTTCTTAGAATCCAAAAAATAAAGTAAAGTTCATGTATATTGTTGCAAAATCCCTGAAAATATTTGCTCAAACAAGTGCGCAACTGTACAAAATGCTGAAATGGGAAATTTCCTTCAGCAATTATATTCAACCCTGATTAAAACGGTTATTGTATTTACTTAATACTGTTTATGTAATTTTATATTCAGAATTTAAAGGTATATAGCTTTGTAAAATTGCATAAAAATTTTCACCATCAAATTCAAGCACATACATTTTTTGTACACGTGGCAAAATGACTTGCTCTTTTAAAAAGACATCAGGCTGGTTAATAGTTAAGCAATGATTTAAAGAAATAATTCTACTTTCGAAATTATATTTACAATGGCTTACTATGCCCTGCGTGGGAGTTGTCAATTTCCAATGTATCCAATGTTGGGCTAATAAACGAAAAAATTGAAAAACCATTTTTGGCAAAAATCATATAAATACAATCAAAATGGGTTGAATTGGCATTATAATTTAAATGAGCAAGGTAGTGCTTGAGAGTAAATTTTCCACTAATGTTAGTCTCTGTTTACATATATAATATTTAAAAAATACAATGATTCAAATTCAAAGTCATGCAATTTACATAACATATAACAAATGATTGATTGTGAAAACTTACAATTATAATTGGTACTAATGTCGAAAATTCGGTGCTTTGGCAGTCAGACTTGTACACAAAGTAAGTGATTTTGCTTTAACTTAAGTTGAGTTTTTCTAAGAAATTACATTGTGAACCATTCAAATCATTCACAACATCTGTTTCCTTTCGAAAGGAATTTGGTTGGTTGAAACTAATTGTTTGCAATAGGAAAGAGATAAATTGTTAGTAAGGCGAACTAAATTATTTAGGTTGACATGTTTGTTGGATTCTTGGAAAGATAGTCTAAAGCTACACTAGAGAATATTTTCATCAAAGCGTTTTATTAATCTTCTGTTTCAGTAATTGACTGGAAATATTCTTTATCTATTTTTTGATAAAAAGTTTGCACAAAGGTTGTTTTGTAAATGGATAAATTGATACCATATCATTTGTAAGAAAAGTAAATACAATGTCCCATTATATATACTGTCACTTATAAGAAAACAATGAAATAAAATGTTGTCAATTCCTTTTGTAATGTTAGGAACATGATCTGAAATTGTACTATTGGTTAACATTAATTTAAACTTATTCCATAAAATGGATTATTAAAGTCATTAACAAAACCTAGTAGTGCACCAAATTCTTTCTCAAATTTTAAACACATTTTAGATTCTAATGAAACAAATACCTTATAAGTATTCTCATTAAAAATATTTTCAACATGTTTATCTTTAGTTTCATTTGATCAATGACCATTTGCTACAATTTCATTACTTAAATATGCTGATACATCTTTGTACCAATAAATACCATTAGGAAATGCAACTTTTGTCCAAATAATAGCCTCATCATGGGAAGATTCAATTTTTTGTTCTTATGCTCCTCAGAAATGTTGTACCAAGAGTATGAAATATTTATTTGATCTAGGCAAATGTAATATGGTTGTGTGTGCAATATTATGGGATTTACAAATTTTACTGTGAAATCAGGTTTACTTATAACATTTTTCATAATTTGAATTTAGAAGTAGAGGTATTTCAATCATATCTACTATATAAGGAAAAAGAAATTAATTTTGTAATTTATTGAAAAAAATTTTAAAATCTTTAGTAATTGCTTTTAATCTTACTAATTTGTCAATTAACTGAACAATTTCATTATAAATTTGAGCACTGTCATTTCCAGCATTCTTAGAATAAGAAAGTAATTCCAAGAAATCCATTAATTGTGAGGGATCATTGTAGTAGAAAACACGTTGATGCTTAATTATTTTTTCAACTTTTTGATTCTTGAGATTACCTATAACACCAGCAAGCTTTACAAGATTCCTAAATAATCTCTTAGACTTTTCAGTGTATTTATCTTGTTTTTTATTATATCTCTTTGTTAAAAGATCTCTGAAAGATTGATTAATTGGCTCAAAAATAATTGGTTTTCCATAAGGCATACCATTTTTATCTACATAGTAAGGTACAAAATATTTTCCCTATATAATTTATCCATATCTATGAATGTAATTCCAAACATGTGTCATAAATTAGAAGAGGAAAAGACTTCTTTTTCATAAGGTTAACTCTGTTAATTGTGAGTAGAGTATCTCTACACTTGAGTCCTTGTCCTTGAATATTTCCATCCATATATTCATTAGAGTAAACCAATTGAGTATTTTCCTTTATAAATTTTATGAAATTTCTATATTTATTTAATTCTTCCCAATCCCGTAATAAAATCATAATTTAAATCATTTTCATTATATTCATCAACAATGTTATTGTATTGTTTCATAGATGACTCATATTTTGCCTGTTCATCATATGTTAATTTTGTTTTTGTTTATTTATTTAGTTTTCAACTTGACCTATTACATCTTATAACATGAGATATTCCTTTTTAAATTTTTTATTTCCTTTGGATAAAGTTGTCTTTTTTCTACCATTATCTTTTATAATTTCATCTATTTGTTTAATTATTTCATCTTTTTTAGTGGTATTAGTTCTTTTAACTTTCTTTGGTAAAGTTAAGTTATATTGTTGAGTCACTCAGGGACTTTTGCCTATTTTTATCAATTTTCAATTTACTTCCTAATTTGTAATTCTTTAAAATGACGTCACTGGGATGTAAGCTACTTTATTTTGAGTTTGGTTTATGATGCCAAAGCACTGTCACCTCAATGTGGTGCTACATGTCTTTGTTGATCAATTCAATTTGTGAGGGAAGCATGATTGTATGACTTTGAGTTGTAAACAAAGGCAGGTAATTATTACAGACATGTTAGTACATGGAGAGTGAGCTGTGCTAAAAATAATGTAGCATCATCCAAATAAATTGGAAATAAGCTGCAAATGTTGCAAGAAGAACTAATATCGAAAAGAAGTTGATTAAAAATATTGTAATTAAATCAATTGATATTATTGCAGATTAATTTGTAAAATGCAACCAAGAAAATAACATGTGTCAAAAAAGAGATATTTGTGTCTGTCAATAAAAATACTTTTGACTAAATGATGCTTACATTATTTTATAGCTGCCATCTTGGCAGAAAGTTCAAATTTGAATCAACAGGTACCTCTTTTGGAGTTACTATAAATACATTGAAACTTACTGTAAGAATTTGATAAAGAATTTTACTCAGAATTCTTATTTTGTTTTTCATTTACAGTTTGATTATTTAATATGATGTTGAGCTAATTGAGTGGTGTTTAGTAGTGGTCTGGATACATCACAGGGAATGATTCAAGGGTCTCTGTGCCAGATCATGAAAGTGCACATAGGTTAGGTGTAGGGGTATTCTCTCAATTAGCCAACTAGCATTTCCTTTCTACATGTACTAGATAATTAACTGTCAACAAACAGTTGGATTACCAAACCCTAAGAATCATATTAATATTATTTTAGATCTAAATTCATGACACATAATTGACTGATAAAGTGACTGTACATGTAGTAAATTATAAATGTAGGTTAGGAAGTTGTTTGAATAGAAATATATTTAAATAAGCCAATATATTTTGGTAATGGCTACATGTAATATTTAACGAACAACTAGTAACAGTCCAGATTGCAGATAGATACAACACTTTCACACAATAGAGTTTAAGTCAAGTTGTGTCGTGTCTTGAGTAAGCACCGAGCTAATGTAGGGTACACATAAGCTATCTTGATTGAGCTGAGAAGTGGTACTCAAACATCAGATGGAATGGTGAAACTGGATGTGGAGATCTGCTTTGGGCAGATGCCCACTAAAAGATTGTTATGGAGGTTACAGCATGGCTTTGTCACCTAAAAAGTGGATAGTTAGTTTGAGATTACATAATGTAACAGAAGAAACTAGTCAAGCAGTAACAACAAGTAAATCCCTACCCACAATAACACAGCTAATGTTATAAAGTAACAGTAGATAAACAGTGATAATGCCTGGTAGAGGACAGCCAAGAACATCAGACCTATAGAAGAAACATTCAGTTAAAACCACCGATAAAACGACAACATAAACTACAAGTGAAAGTATGAAAGCAGTGAGCTGTTATATGAACCAACTATTAATGAAAGGAAGAGAGATACCCCAAACTGAACAAATGCACTTCATGGAGATCCTCGAATCGCAACCTAGAGATGGGAAAGCCACTACAAACCAGAAGAAACTATGACAAAAACCAGAAAAGGAAGCGTGAAGAAAACTGCAATGAAAGCAGTAACTCCCAGAACAATTCAATCATTGCCATACTTTGGTGAGAACTCAGCAACAGATGCCACTGATACAGAACTACAATCCCTTAGTTCACCCCCAGAAACAAACCCCCAGATACAAACCCACAGGATATAATAATCATGCTAAGAAAGAGCCAAGAAAGTCAGGAAATCCTAAGAAAACAAGTAGAACAATTGACTGAGAAAGTCAAAGATATGGAAAGACAAAATGAATCGATATTAAGTGAAATTAGAGTGAACAAGGAAATGCGTTTAGAGGAACAGAATCAGTTATTTCAAAACGAAATCAAAACCCTTACTCATCAACTGTTGGAGTCCAACAAAAGATTTTTAGAGCAAAACCAACACTGGCAAGAAAGAAATCAAGAACTAGAGAGAACAAATAGACAACTAATCAAGGAAAATGACCTACAGGCAGGAGAGCTGGAACAATTGAAAGATAATCTTAGATCGCTACAACTAACAGAAAAGGAGAATAGAAACAATATGTGAACTCACAAAATCGAATTCCATGCCAGGAAAGAGAGCAAGCTACAGGCACCACCCATGCTGATCTGCAAGGAGGTAACATTTGAAGAATCAGATGAAGATTCTGACCTTGAAAAACAGAAGATAATAAACAAAATTACGAAAGCAGTGACCATGCAACTGCAGGGGGAACACATGATCACAAATCACAAGAAACCAAACTATGAGAATTTGATTCTACCACAATTAACAGCTAATGACACAATACCTTGCAAAGCAACACTACCCAAATTTAACAGGAGAGTAGATGGCTATAATCCTACATTTGCTGAGTGGTTGCAAATGTTCAAGCTAACAATGGCGGAACAGAAAATGAGCCAACAGGCAGCAGCAGCGAGACTCCCATTATATCTAACAGGAGCAGCATCCCAACACTACTTGCTTTTGGATGCAGAGACAAAGAGAGACTATCAACTACTAATCAGAGACTTCATCAATTATTATGAGAATGAAAGCTTTAAAAACCAGTACCAAATCATTCTGAATGCGACAAAAATGAGGAAAAATGATGACATCCAAAATTATGCAACAAGTAGAGTGGCTACTAATGCTTAGTTCAAGAGGAAACAGCTATTTGAAATACGACTTGTTCTCACATATCTGCAAGGGGATGCCTGAAAGCATCAGAATGCAGTTTGAAATTGGAAAGAATAATCAGGAAAGCTGTCGAC
>CABFPE010000795.1:302987-315732 GCA_900660155.1 Hofstenia miamia
ATTACATGCAGTTAGTGTCAATGCCCGGTTGCTTTATTAAATAAAAACAACAAACATTTTACAACTCTGAGTTTAAGTCAGTTACAACTTTAATTGAGTGCACACACCGAGCTAACGTAAGGTACACATAACTAATCCCAGTTGAGCTGAGATGGTGCCGTGAATTCAACCATCGTTGTAGAAGAGGAGGAGCTGTGTTGTGGAGATCGGCTTCGGGCAGAAGCCCACAGAACAACTGAAGAGGAAACATCATACTGCCCAGTCACCTAAACAGTGATGGTTATTATCCGACTACTTAATTAACATAACTAGTTAATAAGAAGAAGAGTCTGATGGTTCAACAAATGGGTAACACCTCACCCGCAGTTTACCAAACATTCTTTAACAATGATTAGACACAGCGTAACAAGCTAGGTGGAGGATGTTACACTTATACTAAATAAGACCTGAGTGGCTATCATGCTTGAGTCTTCTTCATCTGATGAGCTTTCATATTTGGCTACTTTCCTCTTCAGAGGAGTTGTTGCCCATTTTTGGCATATTATCTTCTAATAGCAAAGAGACAATATTAATATGCCATTAATGTAAAGTTTTGTTTAGCAATATGAGGAGGATGTATACATATTAGCAATTTAGTATTTTTAGGTTGCTCAAAATTCTCAAAGTTTAGGTTGTCAATATTTTTAGTATTTTATTCTATTGGTTCTAATTGGCTCATGTTGTATTGTTCATTAGTATCATTTTTCAATAGAGTGAATTCTTTCATGTTATTGATGTGAGCATCTTCAATGTTTTTTGCAGTAAGCTTGAGATTTTGGAAATTTGTAATTTTTCCATTACTAAGTAGATAGCTGTTATGGGGGAGACCTTTCTAGATGGTAAAGGGTCAAAAACAGTTTTTAGCTAATTTCTTTACATGTTATTTAGTGGTGATGACTCCCAGTAAGAATGGGTAAACTTGGTCTCCAACTGTGTGTGGTTTTCCATGCATGAATTTATTATAGTATTGTGTTTGTCCTACTGAGGTTTTGACTGTGTTGGCACAGATGATTTTGTACATTTGTTGTATCTTCTTTAAGAGATTGTTGCAGTAGTAATTGTCTGTGGCATTGTTATATTCCTTGAAGAGCATGCTGAGGTCTGTTGGCACTTCTTACCCAATTACTGCCTTGTAAAGTGTTGTTTCAGTGGTTGCATGAGTAGAGGTGTTATAGAAGTATTCTATTATTGGTAATACTTCTCACCAGTCTTTGCCACCAATATTTGTGGTGGTAGCTCACATTAGTTTGATGAGTGTTCTGTTAAGACGTTTGACAATTTCAGGATGTTTAAGTAATCATTGGAAAAGTTTGCTTTCAAATTGCCCACCTTAGTCAGTGATCAGTGTTTCCATGGGCCCAAATACGCCTATCCAATTATTTATTACTGCCTCAGCAACTGTTTGAGCTTTTATATTTTTCAGTGGAATCAATTTACTGTATTTAGTGAAATTGTCCATCATCAGTAAGATGTACTAGTAACCTTCTTCTTCTTTAGATAGCTGTTCAATGTCCATATTTACAATTTTGTTCATTCTCTCAGAAGTGATTTTTTTCCAGTTCCATTCACTGCTCTGGGAATCTTGATTTATTCCGCCAGATGCAGTTTGGGCATTTGTTTATAACCTCCTCAACAGTTGGCCAAAGATTGGAAGGCACAAAATGTGCATTTATGGCTGTTTCTGTTTGGTGAAGACTGGTATGTCCTCTTTTGTGGAATTTTTTGACTAATTCTCATTTGTATTATTCAGGTAGAGCTATTTGGTTATTGGTTTTGGATGTTGTGTAGAGGATTCTGCTGTCAATAAGCTTCCAGTTGTATTTGTGTAAGTATTTTGCAGGTGGAGTATTGTCAATGTTTTTTCTTGTTTCCAGGTTGTCTATGATGTCTCACAACATTACATGATTGTATTGCACTTCAGCTATCTCTTCAATCCTATGGGAAGGATTGGCTGACCATTTTATCAGTGTTGATGTTTGAAAGTTCTTCATACTGTGTTGATGGTATGAAATTGAAGTTAGATTTTTCAAGCTCTGGTTTTTTGAACTCTCTTTGGTACTATGGAAGCATAGTCCAAAGGTTGGCATTATTGTGGAGTCGTCCTTTTCTGTGTGTTATTGTAAACAAGAAATAACTGAGATATTCTATCCACCTAGCTATGATGGTAGAGTGATTGTAGCATAATCCAAATTATAATGCTACTAAGAAGAGAAGATAAGATGATTAGTGATTATTAAGATTGAATTATGATTATTGATTAAAAAACAATTTAAGTTTAATTATCACATTATCTTTGTAAATGCAACTAAGTATTAACCCAGATAACAATTTTGGTTGTTTTTACGTTGTTTATAGTTGTTTCATACTTTTGGTTGTTGCAGGAACCACTAACATCATAATAACAACTTTAATAAGAAATCATCAGTGAGCAGATGCTTGCAAATTTAACTCACTTTGTTATTTTATTACAAGATCCTTTTATATAAAAAAGGATTTGCAAAACCTTTTTTGAAATTTTTAATTTGTGAAAAATTATAATATACCAGAAAAGTGAATTTTCAAAATAATTTATTCATGAATATTTGGACACCTTGACATTGACTGTTAAATATTATAAGTTACAATTGAGCTGAAGAGATTTTTCACAACTTAAGAAAGTACTATTTCAAAGTTGTGCTTAATTTTAGATTTTTAAATTTTTNACAGTATCTCAAAGATAGTGGTCTGCCCTTTGTTGGGCTTGTGTTTGTTTAAACAGCAATGTTTGAACTGCTTAGCAATATAAAATTTTATTTTACATACAAAAGTAATGCTAAAACAAGTATGTGACAACATAAAACAACGTTGTTACGACCTCAAAATATTGCTGTTTCATGAATAAAAAACATCCAAAAAGCAACCAAATGTGACGTTGTTGAAGCAACGTTGTTTCAACCAATGAAATGGTACCATTTAAACGTTAAAACAACATTGTTTTTGACACATAAAACAACCTCATAACAACCTAAAACAACGTTGTTTAGACCTTAAATTGTTATCTGGGAAAATAGCAAATTAGTACTTGTCATCAAACAATTTGACCAAACCAAGGGGCGAATTTGCTTCCATTATTTTTAGCCATTTTTGGCAGACGATCTAAATTTTAATTTTGAACAACAGGTACTTTTTGAAGTTAACTATAAATACACTAGAAATCAATTTGGAAATTGTTGACGTAAATTCTTTGAAAATCTTATCTTTAGATTTTATTTTGGTTTGCTTATTTATAAATGATGTCAAGCTAAATGGTAACTGCAGTAGTAGTGGTTTGGGCACATATCAGGAGCAACTTGAGAGTCCTTGATCCAAACCATGAACCTGCATTTAAGTTAGATATATGATTAAGAGTTTTTCTCCATTTAGCTGACTATCAATTCTCTCATTTACATGTATCTAGTAATTGATATTGGTAAAAGGGCTGGATAGCCTACCATAGGTTATACATATTTTATATTATAGACTTAGGTGACCTATAATACACTGATAAATAGACTGAGCATGTATTGTTATTTAAATGTAAGGTAGGAAGCTGCAAGTTATTATGAAATTTATTATAATTAAATTAACTAAAGCCAATAGTTTTCAGTAATGGCTAAATTAATACTTATTAAGCAGCTAGTGACATTCCAAGGTTGCGAAGTATCATAAATACATATTACAAATTGAGTTTAAGTCAGTTACAAACAGCATTGAGAGCTGTACTGAGTTAGTATAGGGAACACATAAGAACATCATAGAGCAGAGACTTGGAACTACTTGATCAACGATGGAGACACATGTAGATTGATTCAGAGATCAGAGTTGGCTGGAGGCCATAGCCAGATCACAGAGCAGAACTGCAATGGCAGTATACCTAAACAGTATTGAGTTACTCTAGTGAAGTAAAGGTTAATGAAATGTATCTTGCATCAGAGTAAAGAGTTAACATAAGTACATCCATACCCACATATAATGAGGAACAATAATTTAAAAGGATGATTCAATCTCCATTAACACTTGGTAGCAGATGCTACATGATCTGAGTATTTTTTAACCAGCAGAGAATACTGTTATCTGTATGGATGATAAATATCTTCTCACTGATGAGAAAATGGAGCAACATTTTCAATGCTTCAACTGAAGCTAGCATCTCCAAATTTGTGGATCCATAATTTAATTCAGATGTTCTTAGTTTCCTTAAGAAGTATTGGATGAGCTTTTCTTCTCCATTCTGGATTTGACTGAGACAAGTGTTGATGGCAACTGTACTGGCATCTGTGTCTAGTATGAATGTGTCAGTGGAGCTTGGACTATTTAGCAAGGGTATTTTCTTCATGAATTTTTTCAGTTGATCTAGCTCTTCCTGGGCTTCCCAGTTCCATTCAAAGTCTTCCTTTGATTTGAAAAAACTTGACTTGACATGTTATGTGTCTTCTCAGCTAGGTTAGGAACAAACATATGGTAGCAATTTATGAATCCAAGGATGTGCTGGAGATCCTTTGTGTTCCTTGGTGGCTGTATAGCTTTGATTTGTGTTTTTGTATTATCTTTGCGTCCTATGTTTGATATTTAATAAAATGTTCAGCTAAGCAAGTTGTGTCGAGTAGTGGCTAGATTCCATCATGGGAGCGATTTGAAGGGTCCTTGTGCCAGTCATGAAACCGCACTTATGTTATGGTTAGGAGTTTTTCGATTCTTGCTTAGTCTGACTATCGATTGATACATGTATGAAATAATAGATGCTTGAAACACCTGGATAGTCGAACCCTAGGAATATATATCTATTCTTAATAGTAGGAGACTTGACTATAATCGACCGAATAAATGACTTTACATGTACTGTTATTAAATGTAGGTATAGGAAACTGCAATCTATTAATTAATTTACAAAGCCAGTAATTTTACAGTAATGGCTACTTTAATATTATTTAAATGCAGTTAGTGTCAACGCCCGGTTGCTTTACTTAATCAAACCAACAAACACTTTACAAAATTGAGTTTAAGTCAGTTACATCTTGACATGAGTACATGCACTGAGCTAATGTAGGGTAGACATAACTAGTTCCCATTTGAGCTGAGATGGTGCAGTGGATTGGATCAATTGTTCATGAAATAGGAGAACTGTTGTGTGGAGATCGGCTTTGGGCAGTAGCCCACAGATGAATCAATGAGGAAACGTCACATGGCTTTGTCACCTAAACAATGATGATTAGTACTCAATTAACCTAACTAGTTAAGCAGAGGAGAAACGTCTGGCGATTGACTCAATTGGTAAATCCTCACCCGCCACTTACTGAGTGATAGTTATTAACAATAATACACTGTACAAATAGGCCAGGTGGAGAATGTTACATGGCAACTGTGACAAATAAGAACAAAGTCACCAGAGAGGAAACACACAGTGACACTCTTTCAAAACTCAAAGACAACCTCAGGTAAGGAAAAGAAAAAGGAAGCAACAGAGCAGCAAACAAAAAACACATAGTCAGCAAAGGCAGAAACTCTTAATTGCAACAAGTGCAAACTGGACTCCTGAATTGTAACCAAATTGGAAAGCCACTATGACATAAAGGAATAATGACAAACAGCAAAAGCAACAAAAGAGGAAGTGCAAAGAAAGCAATACCTAGAACTAAAGCCCCCATGACGACATGATCATCATCATACCCAAGGAATTCTGAAACAACCCAAACCCCAGAGTCAGTAAGACAGGAATCTTCTTCTGAACCAGGAACCCCAGAGATTATGGATATTCTGAGAAAAAATAAAAAAACCAAAAAACTCTTGCGAGAAGAAATAGGTTTACTAACAAAGAGGATAGAAGACATTGAGCTAGCAAGTGCAGAAACAATTAGAAAATTTCCAAATTGATATGGATACCAGACTAATCAAGCAAAGTGAGGTATTCCAGAATGAGATTAAGGCACTCATGAGCAACTGACAGAATTGAACAGTAGATTCCTAGAGCAGAATCAGCTCCTGCAAGAAAAGAATGATGTATTAGAGATAACAAATCAGCAGCTAATACAAGACAGAGATATACAAGCTGCAGAGATAACGCAACTGAGGAGCAAAATCATCTGACTCAAAACAAATAAGAGTGAACAGCCAGCACGTTCACAACATGAATTGCTGGAAGCAGAAAACAAACAACTAACTGGAGACAGAGAATTGAGGCAAGAAGAAATAGCTCATCTAAAAGACAAACTGAGACTACTGCAATTGAACAAAGAAGAATGAGAAGACAAAATACATTCCCACAACTTTCAGTTGGTAGGCAGAAAAGAACGTGAATTACAAGCTTCATCACTCAATGATCACTCATCAGAAGGAGATTCTTCAGACAATGAGAACTAGGTGGAGAAAAAGAAATTTATATAAGAGATCACAAAGGCAATAACCATGCAGCTGCAAAAAGAAGAAGGGACAACAAAACATATGAAACCCAAATACAGCAACTCAATACTGAATCAAGAAGTGGGAAATGAAATGATCCCTTGTAAAGCCACACTACCAAAATTTAATGGCAGAGTAGATGGGTACAATCCAACCTTCAGAGAATGGCTCCAAATGTTTGAGCTAACAATGGAAGAAAGAAAGGTGAGCCAACATTCAGCAGCGGCGAGATTCCCCCTATATTTGACGGGAGCAGCAGCGCAGCATTACCTGCTGTTAGATCCAGAAACGAAAACAGATTACAAACTACTAATTGGTGATTTCATAGAATACTATGGAAATGAAAGTTTCAAAAACCAATATAGGATAATTTTAAATGGAACAAAGATGAAGAAGACAGACGACATCCGCAATTACATACAACAGGTCGAGAGGTTGGTTACATTAAGCTCGAGAGAAAACGGATATTCAAAATACGACCTCTTCTCGCATATTTGTAAAGGGATGCCCGACAACATAAGAGCACAATTTGAAATCAAGTGCAATGTAGATGATAAATTAGAGAAGATGATTAGAAAGGCAGTGGACATACAAGCTACGATTGAGAATAATGCAAGGATAAATGAGAAAGCAGCATGGCACAGAGAAACCCCAACATGGAGGAGCAACATTAAGCCAAAGAACACAATGAAGACGTATGAAACAGACAAACAGGAAAAAACAATAAGAATAAAAACCAGAGATGGAAAAACAAAGAAGGTTCGCGAAAAAGATGTGAAATGTTATAATTGTGGGAAGAAAGGACACAAAAGAGATGAGTGCCACAAACAGATAAATATGATTGGAGAAGAACAAGGGTACTTTGATGACAAAGACTTAATAGAATCAGAGGGAGAAATAAATGAAGAACCCCAAATGGAAGAAGAATTGGAAACCTAGATGTAGTGCCAACTCCCAAAAACCGCGCAGCAATAATGATTATGGCAAACATGGACACAGTAAACACGATGACAATATCAGTTAATGGAATAATGATAAAAGCAACCATTGATACGGGAGTGGCAACTTTGATAATTACGGACGACTGCGCAACAAAGCTAGGTTTCACAAGTGAGGATCTCACCAAGTGCAACAAAAGACTCATAAATGCATCTGGCAAATATATTGATACAAAGGAAATACTGGAAGTGGTGCAGCTAAGAGTGGCAAACACAACATTTGAGCAATCATTGGTAGTAGTGGATATGCACAACAACATGCTACCATACAAAAAAATTTTGGGAAATGACTTCCTCATAAAAAACAAGTGTGTTATTAATTACGCAGATAGAACTATTAAAGTCAAAGAGGAAGAGATCAAGATAGAAGAAGAACAGGGCAGAGACAAAACAATCACATTTGAATTACAAGAGGACATACATTTGCAGCCACATCAATGTAAAATGTATGAGATCAAAACAGAAGAAACAATTACAGCCGATGTAATGATCTATGAAAACAAGGGAATAAACACAAAAAGGGTGTCAATGCCGTCAAGCATATGTGCAGTAAAAAGTGGGAAAGGAAAAATTCCAATTCTCAACCCAACAAATCAGAATGTAAACCTAAAGAAGTCACACATTAGGATATTTGGAAAATATGTGAAATCGAACATTAGATTGGTTTGGAGAGCATTGGAAGATGAAGATGGAGCCGACAACTTGTATGGTTGATTCGAGGACTTATGAGTGGAAGTGCAAAGTACTCCACATGGCCGATTCAAGATCGAGTGGACGAACACCATCCAAGTCGCGAGTACTCCCAGGGGCTGATTCAAGGGCATTGGGATAAAAGCAATTGATGATGAATACAAAATCCCAGATATCGAGAGTGAGAACTACCAGCACCTGAACGAAAATGAGATGCAACAATTAAGAGAGATGCTAGAAAAACATAAACAGATATTCAATTACAGAGAGATAAGTGTGGGGCAGGCAGTGGGGGAGAAACACAAGATAGTAACAACCACAGACAAGCCAATAAAACTCCCCTGTAGAAGAGTGCCCGAACAAATGAAAGATGAATACAATCACATACTCGAAGAATTGATAGACAATAAAATCATATGACCAAGTGAGAGCCCCTACGCAGCACCAACAGTGTTTGTGAAACAGGGAGAAAAATACCAGCTATGTATAGACTTCCGAAAGCTAAACAAAGTAATGAAAAAATATTCCTACCCTCTACCAAGAATAGAGGACATGTTGTACGAAGCAAGTAAACACAAATATTTCACAACATTAGACTTGTACAAGGCCTATTGGCAAGTGCGAATGGAGGAAGACGATATTGAGAAGACAGCATTCATAACACCGTACGGGCTATATCAGTGGATCTACATGGCGTTCAGACTATACAACGCGCCAGTGACATTCCAAAGATATATAACGAAAGTTCTGAAAAATAAGACGCATAGAATGGAAGATGGTATTAATGCATACATAGATGACATAATCGTAACAAGCAATACGGTACAAGAGCATATACAGAAATTGGACAGAACACTAACAATCCTAGGAAAAGCCGGACTCCAAATAAACTGCAACAAATGTGAAATCTTGAAGGAGAAAATCATCTTCCTAGGAAGAATGATAGAGAAAGGGAGGATATCAATGAAAGACAATGCAAGAGAGATGATACGAAAAATAGAGAAACCAAATAATAAGAAAGATATCCAAAGAATAATGGGTTTCTTTAATTATTACGGCACATTCATCCCCAATATCGCAGGGAAAACCGCGAAAATGACAAAACTCATGAGAAAATCAGTACCATTTATATGGACATGGCAAGAACAGGAGGAACTGGATAACATTAAGGAGGAACTAGCAAAACTGCCATCACTCAACACACCGGATTATAATGAACAATTCATATTAGACTGTGATGCAAGCAAGGTCGCCATAGGAGCAACGCTAGGACAAATGAAAAATGGGAAGGAAGTACCGATACAATTCTTTAGCCGTAAATTACGGGCAAGCGAGGAGAATTATGGCTCCACCAAAGTGGAAATGCTAGCCCTAGTGGAGAGTATCAGAAAGTTCAGACACTTTTTGATTGGAAAAGAGTTCCGAGTACGCACTGACAACAGTGGCCTTGCATGGCTAAAAAAATTCTCGGGAGATAAATCAGGCATCGTATCCTGATGGATAGAATATCTTAATGAATTTACATTCACTATAGAGCATCGGAAGGGCACCTTACACAGCAACGCAGACTTTTGGACGTCATTACCAGAGTACCAAAGAGACGTGGAAAAAATAGATGGAGAAAAGCAGCAATTCCAGTTCCTACCACACAACCAATATGACGAGCTACCAGAGATCAACATAGACAAGAAAGGTCAAACGGTACTACCAATCATAATAAAGGAAGAAATCTCTGAAAAGGAGATAATAGAAAGACAACAGGACGACGTAATCCTCAATGAAATAATAAAGAAACTGAAAGAACCTCGATTGACATTATCAAAACTAACAGCAAGCTACTTCGAACGCTACAAGTAAAAAACAAATCAAAATGGACTACTGTACATTGAAGGGCAAAACAATCAGATTGCAATACCGGAGTATTTCAAAAGAGATCTTATACGGCGGATACATGAAAAAGGCCACCTAGGAATAACGCAGACGGAGAAAACGTTTAATGGGCAATTCATAACAACAGCAGTAAGAAAAGTAATCGAAGACATCATTAACAAATGCACAACATGTTTGTTACATAATAGTCAACGATTCCCAACACAGAGAGCACCCCTGGAAAAAATAATCGCCACACAACCAAATGAAATAGTTCACATTGACTTGGAACAACTATCAAAAGATAACGAAGGGTATCAATTCCTATTAGTGATGGTGGATAACTTTACGAAATATGTGAGGATGGTCCCAATGATGAACACAACTGCAGAAACCACAGTGGAAATAGTAATGAAGGAATGGATATTGCGACTTGGGCCAATGAAAATGATCATATCAAATAAGGGACCACAATTTGAGAGTGGCCTATTTCAGGAAATGGCTAAGATGCTAGAGATAGTGAGTGAAAGAACTACAGCATACCACCCACAGGCGAATGGTGCGGTGGAAAGACTAAACAGAACTCTTATAAAATTAATAAGAGTAACAACAATGAGGATTGGCGGAAATAAATGGAGAGAGGTGATCGAGATGATAGAATATTTCTACAACACGTCCTTACATTCAACAATGGGAATCACCCCATTTAAAACAATGTTTGGCCGAGAGGCAGCTACACCACTATCAATGCAATACACTGACTACAGCAAAGCTTTGAACAACGAATACGTAAACCAATTACGCAAATAGATTTCAGGAATCCATGAAACAATGTGCCATAACACAAAGAAATCGGCAGTGAGACAACAGTGAAACTATAATAAAAAAAAAGATATGGTACTACAGACAGAAGGCTTCTTCCCATGGGAGAAGAAAGAGTTCACAATCTCCGAACTAATTCGCTTCAACTTACAAATCGATTATTGGGCGCAGATATATGGAATCATGATAGACAATAGTATAGCAATAGATCTGTTCGAACAAACAAAAATGGCGGAAATGCTACAACCAAATGAAGGATTAGAAAAAGCCATGACATTATTTATCAAGTGCAGCATGACTCAGCGCCAGGAGCACCTGAAAGAAATTCAGGACGTTTGGACAAACATGAAGCTGCAAAAGAAAATAGACAAATCGTGGCCCAAAATCAGAATAGAGGCACCAGTGCGCAAATACCACAAAATGGTAGAGATAGTATTGGCAGAGATCAATTGAGCATATGAACTGAACAAAAAGAAGGATTTTCACAAACTCATATTAGAGGAGAAGAATGCGCCAGAAATTAGATACAGGACATCCTCATGGCTGTTAGCAATACTGCTCACAGAAGAGAAAGATTTCAGGTTACCCATAACAAGGAACCAAAGAATAAAACTCACAAAGGCTAAAAAGTTTGAACATGCTGACAAAAAACTGGATACTGAAAGGACATGTCGAAAAAGTTGAATCCCCAAACAAAAATGAGAAACCGATGCAGATGATGGAAAAACTGATAAGTAGACTGATAACCAAGCATCACCCAACGGGAAGAATATCGATAGTGGAACTAGCAAATATTACAGGGATATGCCCAAGGGAGATACAGATATTCGAAGAACCCATGCGAAAGTATATGTGGGGTGCAACATCGGAGACACGACTAAAACAGCTGCAGAACCAACCATGGATAACCACGAAGAAGATAATCAAACGCAGATTAGTCAATACTGAGGACATAATACAACTAGTGAAACAGAAAAACGTGCAACAAGTAATAGACGAGAACATGAAACGCAATGCCAGAAACAGCCCATGATGCACATTTACAAAAATAATCAAAAGAGCTGAAATGCTAAAGAAAGGTGGAATAACAACGCCAGTGGAGATATGCGAAATGGTGACAAAAACACAACAAGAAATCACTAAGGAAGAAGTACTACTAACTTCATCGCAGCTGTTACTATCCCTGAAGACACAGACAATAATTGATAGAATAAATATTGAAAAGTGGGGAGATACAAGCCAAGATAGCACAATCAAATCAATTGATACCAATGATGAGCGATGCCTGGTAGAAATAAAAGTAACAAAAGAAAAGAAGGAGATAGCAGAGAGAAATTACCAGAGAATAAGGGAACCACAAACAGTTGCAATGATGAAACTAATGTTTACTGAGGCATTTACGTGCACAGAACTAGAAGAACTGTTGGAGCCATTCAATCAGATCGCAGTCGCCTTCAAATGCATTACATTGAAAATTGATATACAAGAATGCATACGAATGAAATTAACACTAGAACCGCGAAGATTTTTGTATACCTTAAACCGCGAATGCCGTCAATTTGATGGCAATAGGCTTAGATGCTTGTATCTGTTTTTTAATAGCTACTATCGCTGCTTATACCAAGTAGCCCTATTGATGTCCTCTAATAGCCAAATTTCCAAGTAATTACGATGATACAAAACAATATTTTTTGCAATTATAAGAGCTAAATGCACTATTCAAAAATTAGAAGCGTAGGCCTACAAGCGTAAGAAGTTCATCAAATGCAGTTTTTGCAGGTAATTTTCAAGATTTTCCTTGAAGTGCAAGGGCCACAACAGGCTTTCTGGCAATGAGAACACGTGACCACGGTCCTGTTTTTGTGATCGGTCACCTGGCATTGTCTTCACTTTCCTGACCCACTTGGTAGAGC
>CABFPE010000796.1:24673-59137 GCA_900660155.1 Hofstenia miamia
GGTATTTTGACAAAACAAAAGATGGTCAAACAGCATAGTCAAATTAAAGCTGACGTTGCGTAAAAATAGCAGAAATATTAAAGCGAGGGAAAACTGTCAACAAGAAAGATTAACAGGCACTTGTCGAGTATTTAGTTGTTTATCACCAAGTGCTATAAATATAATGAATCGGATGTAATTAATGATGAGCAAATCTACTTTGGATTCATTTTCTTTTGTCAGGTTATTTTATATATTCTGATGGAAAGCTAAACGCCTACGAGCTAGGGTAATTGTATGGTGGTTCCCACATCCGGTTAAAGGTATGCTGGAGCAGCCTCCTAATAGCTATTCCACAGCGGGGAGGGCGACAGCTGTAGTTACCTGGTGTGCTCTTAGGTTACAGATAGGTATAGGAGTTTTTTACCATTATAGCTTTCCTAATTGTCATTGCTTGTCCGATAGTGTTATCGCAGCCTGTAGGTTTTACATGTCAATTATTTTACCGATGAACTCAAGTTATTTATTACATTCATTATATTACATGCCGATTGATGGCTTAATAGTGTTTACATTTAAACGGTTATTACGATTGTATTTTGATATTCTATTACACATAGTTTATTTAATAGTCATTACATGTTGCTCAACGTTTTATACAGTAGACCTTCGACCGACTTCTAGTTATCGTTTCCTGCTGACGGCATTGATTGTTTACATGTATCAAGGGCTATTAGATATATATTTATATGTAGGGTTATTACATGTAGGGCCTTATAATAAGCTAGTTCAGCGGCAAGGTTGCACAGCTTCATTTATTGCACTAGTTCGTAATAACAAAAACAATCAATGCACTAAATTCTTAAGTAGTTGCCAATCCCATTACACTGAGTTCGCTATTCACATTACCATTCAGTTGTTGTTCTCTATCTCACATTGGCAGTTCCATTGGTAAGATGCAACTGGCGGATGTGTTCCTGGAAATGCGCGTTTACTCTTGAGTGTCGATCCTGTCTTCCTAACTCTCTGCTTTACCTAAAGAAGTTGAGTTAATTAAGTAGCTACAAAGGCTCTTGCATATTAAATTAGTTTAATAAACCGTATGCTTATTCTAAAAGAGAGAAAACGGAAAAGTGTCAACTCTGATTAGTGAATAATCTAAGAAAAGTAATAGCTTTCTCTGAATAACACCCTCACAATGAGTTGACATGATTCTACACTTGTCATGCAGCCCAAAGTTAATCTATCTTTAGAAAACTTACTAGTTATTTACTTTATCAAAACCTAAGAACTTTTAGACACAAAACTGATCGAAAAAATATCTCTTGCCTACAAATTTGCAATAACTTCTAAAATTAAACTTACTCTTGTTATTTTGGACATTTATCAATCTCACTTAAATCAAGCTAAACTGTACTAATTGGAATTAAGTTTGGATAACTTTTTCAATCTCTGCTCTACCAACTTTGCCATTCTCAGTTTACCCATTTATACAACATCCATGGCAGCACTAATCCATATCAATTTGTTTTACACCAAATCTGCCCACAACATTGTATTATGGTCAACAAACGAGTTGCAATTGATATACTGCTACAAGTGCAGTCATATGAAGTCATTGCTGAACAACTGGCTCCTGCAGCTATTACATGAATACACATGAGCTTTGCTTTCTCCCAATCAATTAATAAAGTATCTGGACAAACATTAAAGCTGATCATCCTACTGAAAATAATTGGACATGCATCAACATATTGTCACCTTCCAGCAAATATCACTACTTAGCAGAGAGACTTTTGCATAATATTGAAAAAAGTTTAAATGCTCAGGACCACACAGATTTTAGAAAGGCATTCTTTTAAGAGCCTAGAGCTCAAGACATTAATGCCAAGTCAGCACTCTGGTTAATTGCTTTATATCTCACAAACGATCCCACATTAGAATTCCAAATAGCTCACAAAACCAGCAATTCCATCTGAAAAAACAAATTCCACGAAATTTCTGTTGTCCCTATATCCGCAAAATTAAAGGTTTGGCTTTTATATGGACCATAACTACTCATGTCACCACAAGGAAAAGAAGACAAACCTGCTAATCTTTTGGGAAAATACTACAATTGCATCATAAACAAAGAAAATCCTCTTGGCTCTTTACCCATAACATTAATCAGCAATAAACCAGCTATTGCATTATAAGATATCCACATGCTCACTGACAACTGCAAGAAATACATGTGGAGTGCCACTGTGACATGAAACTGTTCTCACTTCCAGACAATTAAGCACCCCTTTCATTGACACATCTCATTTGTTGCAAACCCATTTAACCCTATATTATTATGACAATTATCATAGCAAACATTACCCAGAGAACTCATACAACACCTTAACAACCACTCTGAAATAGTGCAAGAATGGCTCTAAGCGTATTCCCATCAAAATCCTAAAACAAATTATTCAATCTCCTCAACAGCTGCAGGTAAACATAGACATCATGACCTCCACAGAAATACATCTAATACGACGTCACCAAGCTACTATCAAAGAAAACAACCTCGAGAAACTTGGTGCTGTCATCCTACCACCACAACCTGAGTGGGTCAAAACTGAACTTTCAATGTACCTCATACATGTCACTAAAGCCACTCCTGTTGATGCAATGATCATAGATTGCCACTACATCATAATTAAGGAAATGGATAGCATATCATACATGAAAACTTCTTTCACAGAAGCATGGTCAAAAAAAAAACTTTGCTCTATTACTTGAGCCACATTCACAATGGCATTCAACATTGAATGTACAACCTCCAAAATTGTTTTATCTGATACCACAATTAAACGTCTCTGTCAACATTACAACTCTGATACCTTCTCTAAGAATCACCAAACTTGATATCACACCTACAACTGATATCTCTGAGGAAGATGCAATTGAAACCGAAAATAACTATTTTATACTGAGCCCACTCATCCATACTGTGATAATGCAACTGGCATGGAGATCAGCTCACAAAAAATCATGCCATGTACATATCCCACTACCCTGAAGAAAATCAGTATACCAATAACCTGGCAATCTCAATAAAAACATTAAGTTAAGAGAAGTACAAGAAAAGCCAACAAAAATTCATACAAAATGAGGACACTCACGCCCTCTAAGCCATTCATCTGATATCAACGCTCAAATTAAGCTGCTCATAAAACTAAAAGGACTGCGCATCTATTTTAAGTTCTATAATATCTTTACAAGGAAAATCAATTCACTATGCAATGCTCTTGTGATCTCATTAAAGATGCTAAATCTTAAGTTTTACAAATTACAAAAAACTCTCACAACTGAGCTGGAATCCATTAGTTACGCTACTTGCACTCCAGAATTCTCTGATATTCTCTCTTGGAGCAACCCGCACACTGTTTCTCTCTTACAATTGCTCAGCAGCTGACACAGCCAAAAATTGTGGAATTGGTGGACTAAAAACAGCCCAGCTTAGGGGGGAGGCATTTGGCATCACCCTCTGCATTTCAAATATTTCCCAATTAGTAATTTGAAATTAATTAATGGTAAATTGTTGCCCAATGAATTTGTAAATGCCTCAAGTGATGCATTTGTTCAAACAATCTGTGCTATTTTTGAAGATTTAGTATTTCTGCTGCGCAGTAATACTGAATTTTGTTATTATCTTACAAAAGGTCACAAGGCACCTGCTTATATTTACGGTATGCTTTAGTGCCACGTTTTGTTTATTATTACCAGTTTCCTTTTCTTTAAATATGATGTCGCTTTGTTAACTGATGTTCAATAGAAGTTACTCACTGCTTAATTCTTGTCGTGTACATAACTTTTTAAAAATGCTTTTCTAAATTACTGATCGTTGCTGAAGGTGCCTTGTTCAGGGACAGCTTTACAAACCCATCATATTGGCACTTTGGCAAGTTATGAATAGGCTTTTACACTTTGCTTGTAATTCGTAATGTTTAATATTTTATTGCAGCACCAAAATTGCACGAGCTGAGGCCTACACTGAGCTTAGCTTTATTAGCACATAGGNCAAATACGTACAACAAACAATTAATAAATGCACTCTGCCTTTCACACTTTCAATATTGCTCATTCCTCTTTACAAATATTAATTCAAAACATCGCATCCTCCTGTCTAAACTTTCAATTGGTCCCTTAAAACGCTCAATTTTGCACAAAGACATGACAATGCTTCCGATTACCGAAGAAATACAAAATATTATCACCTTATTACCAAATTCAAAGGCATATGTTATCAATATTATTTTAATTAAAATTTGGCCAGGCCGCCATTTCGTTTTTAAAACAGTATATTAAATTAAATGAACGTTCTCAAACATTTTTATGCTTGGATAAACATTTTAATAGTTTTTCACTACACAGCAACTAATTTTGGAATAACTTAAATAGAAAAATTGGATTTGAAAAAAATTACAATAAATTCAGTAAGAAATTGCGAACATTCCACTTTAATGGAATATGCCTACTTAGCAACAATAATACATTACATTCAATAGAAAATGACACAGACAATTCAATATTATATATATTTATAATATTTGAAAATAGCTTTTGTAGTTTTGTAGTTTTTAAATTTTTGTACTAGTTTATTGTAGCAATAAATTGCTTTAAATCTTATGCATTCTTATTGGTAATTTATTATTAATATTTTTGCGTTAATTAAATATCCTTTTGCATGTTGAAATTTTGTAGATTGTAGAATTTTGGATCCTTCAAAATTAATAAATGCAAAAATTTCCCGCATTACTGATTAGTTTTCTAAGATGCATTTTGCTAAATATGCTACAGTTATCATTTTATACCTTGAAAATGTTCTCTCTTCTCATTCAAGAATTTGCAAAAAGGACGATTTTTATAAGATTTTAGGCGATAAAGATCTAGAATTTGAGTGTCATATAAATGAAAATGTAAGAATGATATTCAAATGGAGAAACATTCAATATTTGGGACTTAATCAAAATGCATCAATTGAGAAAAAAGAAATTCCATTCTTTCATAACCAGTCCTCTGTAAGTTTTAAAGATTTGAAAATTGTACATGGTTATCCAACATTGAAAGTTAAAAGCCTTTCACTGACAAATGTTTATATTATTTGCGACGGGAACAGTTTTTTTAGCATGTGGAATCTACCAAATTTGACATATCACATCCGTCTGCATGTAGACAATTGTGTTTTTGATAATGAAAACCAGTCTGGAATTTTATTCTCTTTCGCTTTTCATTCCATCAACATCTCAATTTCCAATTCAAAATTTAGTAGGTTTAATACAGATTCCATTTTATATTTTGTAGGCAATGAAAAATTTCATAACAGTATTGTTTTCGCAAATAATTCCATCATTTATAATCAACAGCAAAGAGTTATACTTCGTAAAAAAACTGACCATTGGGTTCCACAGGCATAGTTCTCCGACCTATTCTATTTGTAATCTATGTAAGTAAAAACAGTAAAATTTATCAATATGCGGATGATACTTGTCTTATAAGTACTGATATAAATGCTTTAATGGAACTAAAAATCTCCAATATGGCATCGAAAATTTAGCCAAATATTTGACATATCACATCCGTCTGCATGTAGACAATTGTGTTTTTGATAATGAAAACCAGTCTGGAATTTTATTCTCTTTCGCTTTTCATTCCATCAACATCTCAATTTCCAATTCAAAATTTAGAAGGTTTAATACAGATTCCATTTTATATTTTGTAGGCAATGAAAAATTTCATAACAGTATTGTTTTCGCAAATAATTCCATCATTTATATGAAGAAACTTGACACATTTATTTGGGTTACAAACTCCAATTTGATTTTTGCCAATAATACAATTAAATTCAATCATAACTTTAAACATTTTCTTTATGCTAAAAATTCCAATATTTCTTTCTGTGACAATAGTGTTTCCATGAATTTTAATATTAGGCATTTCTTCAATCACCAATCTCGATTTCCTACAATATTAAATATTTCTAACAATCGTATAAAGTTCAATTTTATTAAAGTCTTTTTATATGCATATTCAGTTCCAGTGCACATTCAAATGACGCATAATTTGTATTTTGAAAATGCATTTGATAACATAATATATGATAATTCTTCAAAAAAGAATAACTATGTGTTGGACAATGAAGAGTTCTCTTTGAATAATTTCACTCTGTTTGCATTTAAGAAAGGATCAGGAAATGTCACCATTTCTAACAGTAAATTTAATTTTGGTGGGTTTTATCAATCTCTAACATCATGTCCATTGATTGATGTTGAACTAATCAAGAGCATCAAAGTAATTCATTCAAAATTAACTGCATGTGATACAAGAATACAAAAAAGAATTCAACTTCTTTGTGGAGAGCAATATACTGTTAGTCAAGTGGAGTGTTTTAGCAATAAAATCAAATGCGATACAGATGATTATTTTCTGTTGAAAGTTGTTTTTCCAACAGGATTAGCAGTACTTATTTTTTGGATTATATTCAATTTATTAACAATGAAAGTTAAAAAACGGTGGAAAATATTATTTAATAAATCTACACAAACTCAATTTCTGGAAGAATTTTATGGTAGTGCAGCGAACTATTATGATAGCCTTGGTGATTCAATAAATTAATTAAATTTTATTAAAATTTCAAATAAAGAATTAAACATTAAATTGTTTTTCATTAATAGGTTTGAAACTAATGGGGAAGCCTTAATAGATTTACGCCCTGAAGTTGAACACTGATAAAAAGTAAATTTATTCAAATAACATATACATATACACAAATAGTCAACTGAAATTCTAGAAGTGGTCAATAAGCATCCAAACTGCAGAAATTTAACTCTACATACACACATACATCTTAACAACCTTAGAATGTATAACTAGTAAAAAAGTTAAAGACAACATAAATAATTCTAATTAAGCAATGTGGATGATATTGAATTTAGAATATAAGTGAAAATGCCTTATAAATTGATCTTTAGTTCTTGATGTATTCACGTTTGGGGACATCATTTTTTAATGAATTTCTTAAAGATTTAAATCATGATGTATTTTTATTGATTTTCTATTGTTTACTGATAATTTTATGCAGGGCGGCAACCAAAGGAGGAGGGGGGCAAATGCCCTCCTTAATTTCTTAGAATTAATCTTTGTCAACTGAAAATAAACCTCTTCAATATATACTGTAGAATGAGCGGTAAATTCTCGAAATTGTGAGGTTCTCCCCAGGATGCAAGTTGTTGATAGGAGATCAGTTGGCTTCACAGAAAACAAAGAATATCTTGCAATTGCTGAAGAACTCAGTTGAAGTGAAATGGATTTGGAATGAACAGGAGAACCTAGAACAGATAAAACGTGAGTTAAAAAAGATCCCATCTCTAAATACTCCAGACTACGGAAATAATTTTATAGTTGATTGCGACGCCAGTGTGGTGGCTATTAGTGGTGTACTAAGTCAAGTAATAGACAGAGTCAAAAGTCCTGTTCNAAGTGTGCCTTAGGGCAAACCAAAGTAACCTTCCTGGGATGAGTTATTGAGCATGGGAAAATATCAATAAAAACTAATGCCAAGGATTTCCTCGACAAAATCAAAACACCCAAGAGTAGAAAGGATGTATAAAGATTGATGGGCTTTGTTAATTACTACAGAATGTTTATTCCTTATTTAGCAGAGAAAACAAAGAATATCTTGCAATTGCTGAAGAACTCAGTTGAAGTGAAATGGATTAGAATGAGCAGGAGAACCTAGAACAGATAAAACGTGAGTTAAAGAAGATCCCATCTCTAAATACTCCAGACTACAGAAAAAATTTTATAGTTGATTGCGACGCCAGTGTGGTGGCTATTAGTGGTGTACTAAGTCAAGTAATAGACAGAGTCAAAAGTCCTGTTCAATATCTTAGCCACAAACTTCGAGGCGCCGAGAAAAACTATGGGGCCACCAAAAGTGAAATGCTGGCATTAGTTGAATTGTTGAGAAAATTTCGATACTTTGGACATACGTTTGTGGTGCACAATGACAACATTGCACTGGCTTGGCTAAAAAAGTTCTTGGGAGACAAATCCAATATCATAGCTAGGTGCATCAAATATTTAAATGACTTTTCATTCTCCATTCAGCATCGGCCTGGGTGATTGCACCTCAATGCCGACTATTGGACAGCACTACCCAGCTACGAACAAGATCTTAAGAAACCAGCAGGAGAAAAGATATAATTTGGATTTATTCATCACACTGACTATGAATTACTCCCTGAAAGCAATGCTGACTGCAATGGAAAAGCCATTTTGCCTATCATGGTACTCATGGTACGTGAAGAAATCGCAGAGGAAGAAATAATACGCCATCACCATCATGACCAGGTATTATCAGAACTAATCAAATTAATCAAAGATCCATTCTTCCCTATGGTTCCTATAGTAAATTGATATTTTAAATGCTACAACTGCAAATTGACTGAAAACAGTCTTCTGTACACAAATAGCAGAAATAACAGACTTGCCATACCTGAGTACTTCGACTGAGATCTAGTAAAAAGAGTACATGAAAGGGGCCATCTAGGTATAATACAAACCAAAAACACGTTCAATACTCGTTATGTCACAATAGGAATATGATCCACAATAATCAATGTCATTGATAAATGTGAGAAGTGTCTTTTACAAAATGCTAGTCATTTCCCAGAGCAGAGGGCCAAACGTGAGTGTCAACCAGCTGAAAGACCCAATGAAGTTGTCCGTATGGACATAGAACAGTTATCAAAGGATGACAATGGTTTTCAGTATCTCTTGGTCATGGTCGAGCATTTCACCAAATATGCAAGAATAATTCTACAAGGCAGCATGATCACCAAATGCATAGCAGACCCTAGTAACATGAAGTTGTCTTTTGGACGTCCTCATGTTAACATTTATTGCCATCTAAAAGATGTCAATCTCTGTCCTCATAATGGACACAAAAACAACGTGATTTGCTTATAAATAAAATGTTATTCATGATTTTCCACAAACTTTTTGTACAAAGTTATTTAATTGTGATATCTTTCACAGCATGTGATTTCTGTAATAATGCTTTTGAAATTTACTCACAATCACACTACTCATTTTGCTCACAAACCCCAGCATTATTATCATTTATAAAGAAGTCTCTTATAATAGAAATTTTGACACTTAAATATCACTTTTGTAGAGGTAAAAAATTTTTTAAATATTTGCTTTTTCATTAATTTCACTAGTATGCATCTATTCACTTTTTATTAATATTTACATTTTAAGGTATTGTTGAAGTCAAAATATATATTTGCATAAATCATTCCAACCGGTGTAAAATATTTATGTTTAAAATTAATGCATGATAATCTTAAAAATTGGAATAATTCATTCAATCATAAATTTTCCATTTTATATTATGAGACATTATAAAAAATGATTAAATTTTGTTTAGAAATGTTAATATTTTTAAGAAAAATAGCAAGGAATAAAAAATTTTCAATGTTTCAAAGAGTGAAATTAGATGTGTCATAAGTAAAGCTATTAAATCCTTCTTATAAATGATATTAGTGGCATAATTTTTAAATGAAACTACTAGATGTTTGATTGTGTTTAAATATTCAGAAGTTCAGTAATAACAAACATAGGTTGTATATATTATCAGATTAAGTTACCTTACTTCATTTGAAAGGGTTTTGGAAAATCATGAATAATACATTATTTATTTGCAAATCATGTCGTTTTTGAGTCCATTATGAGGACAGATATTGACGTCTTTTGGATGGCTATAACTGTTGACTTAAGGACGTCCAAAAGACAAGTTCTTGTTACTAGGAGAGAAAATAGTGAAGGAATGGATCAAGAGCCACAATTCGAAAATAATATCATGGAAGCCTTAATGAAAGAATTACAATAATACATGAGTTCACTACAGCCTATCATCCCCAGGCAAATGGATTAGTAGAGAAGCTAAACAGAGCCCTCATCAAGTTCATCAGAGTAGCTCTGTCATGTACCTCAGTGAAGTGCTTTGTTTGGTTCAGGGTATCCCTCTTTCTATTAATGGTTGTTAGATCATGTAGCAGTTTGCTGCTTTTGTACTTTCACTTGTAGCTTTTATTGTCGTCATGCAGGGAGTTTAACTGAATGTTTCTTTTTAGATTTGCTGTTCTTGGCTGTGATGGTCGCCATGTAATATCCTCTACCAGGTGTTATCACTGTTTATCTACTGTTATTATATAATGTTAGCTGTGGTATTGAGGGTAAGGATTTACTTGTTGTTACTGCTTGACTAGTTTCTTCTATTAACTTATGTAACCTAGAACTAACTGCTCACTTTTTAGGTGATGAAGCCATGCAGTAATCTCTATGACTATCTTCGAGTTGGCATCTGCCTGAAGCGGATCTCCACATCCAGTTTCACCATTCCATTTGATGCTTGAGTGCNGATTGAATTTATAGAATATTTTTACAATATCTCCATACATTCAACCACGAGAGTAAGCCCTTTCAAAGCTGTGTTTGGGCGTGAAGCCCTAACTCCATTAGCCATGATGTTTCCAAAGTACAATGATATTAGTTTGGAAAAATACATATCACGAATGATTAATGACATGCACCAAATTCATTTAACTGTATGTCACAATACCAATCAATCCAGTATGCAACAAAAGAAAAATTTCAATAAAAAATTATATGGTGAACTCAATAAACGGGGTGATAAAGTTTTTGCTTACTTTCACCGTCCTGTTACTGATCACAATCAAGTGCAGAAATTGGCAACTAATTGGCAGGGTCAATTTAATATAGAGAAGGTGCTTGATCACAACACTTACACATTCAATAATGGTAAAACAGTACATTTTTAAAGGCTTAAACAAGCCATTAAAGATATCGAGAATGTAATTATAGATGACAATACTCAGTTTACGTTAGTAGATAGCGGATTAGATGTTTATGAAAAATACGAAAACTTAACTGATTTTTCAGAGGAGGATTTTTCTAATACCGAGTTTAATGATAGTGATATTGATAATACTGAATTAAATAAAATATGTGTGTTGCCCAAAATAAGGGCTAGAGAAAAACAACCCCTCGATCACAACATTTGGGACCTTAACCTTATAACTCTATTTAGGAATGACACCTAAAAAGAACAAACAAGAGTCACCAGCTCCACCATCCCACCAGACAGTGAGAAGGAAGATGTAAGTAGAACAGATGATGCTGATGCCTCGACTAGGCAAAAGAGACTAGTATCTCTGCTTGATGAGGCACGTGATCAAAAACAGGGATGACATGAAGATGCTGAGGAGATTCTGACCTCATGTGGGCAAAGAGTTGCTCCATGACTAGGAGAGGAGACAGCAACAGAAACGTCCCAATCTGGCTACTGCGTGGGGAGAAGAGTGCCTCCACAAGCGTGAGAAGAGCTGGCGCACAAAAATGACTCAAACTTTTGTACCCCTTTTAGTGAAATACAAAATGTAAATAACCCCCCAATGAGTGACTCAATAGCCCTTTCGACCTCTTTTAGTTCTTCCACTGCTACGTCTACTATTCGCTCAAGAAAGCTGAGGACTTCAAGAAGAAAATGTCAAAGATTGGTGATGAAATCCTTCACCCCTACTTTATAGCTAAATGTGTATGAGCCACACATTTTGTCTGAGTCAAAACTAGTTGCGATTTCAATAAATATACTTCTAGTTCGTTGTTCCATTACGTATAATAAAAGAGATTTCAGAATATTCACAGCTTGATTTAATTCCAAAGGAAGATTTTGCAGAGAAAGATTGGTTTTGTGATTTTGGTTCATAATAAGCTTCCAAAGTTCAAGCAAAACAATATTATCTCATTCTGTCTTTGATCAACATCTAAAACAAAGTCCAATAATTAGTATATACCCCATAGATAATGCATTGATAGATTCATACCTAGCTGCCCATCTTGTATCAGCCAATCGTTTTAAAGTGGCAACAAACCTAATTGATATAATTTTTCAATATGTTTGCTCCAGTGATAAGATGATCCCACAAAGAACACATAAATAAGCTGAACTAATTCAAAGATTTGAGGGAAACCTGCTGTTTTGATTAAATAAACATTGCCAAATCTTATAATTGCTTTATAACCAAACAAAAGCCGCGCAATTAAGCCTCTAATTAGTATACAGGGTGTAACAAAAGTAACCAGANCAGGCTGATATTAATAATAAATTTGAATATTTTTTCTACATAATGTTTGGGGTATAGTTTAGGTTAGGGTTAGGACTAAGGTGTGCGTTGGCTTAGTTTAGGGTTAGGGTTAGGGTTTGGATTTGTATAAAGATTGGGGTTATGGTTAAGATTGTAATTATTATATTGATAAACTATCATATTTTTTCAATTATTTGAGGGGGGGGAGATAATGCAAAAGTGCCACAATTTTCAATTACTTTCATAATTTGTAAAAAACCACTTGAAATATTGAAATTCGAAACAAAGTAAACATAATATTTATTATTTAAATCAATCAGAAACATTNTACGAGAAATCTAACTTTATTCATAAGAGTAGGAATAAAAAAACGAATCATTCATAGTAAAATATACAGTGTAGCGAATCTAAAACAACTTACTGAGGTTATAATGTCCAAAAAGATTAATCATAAAAGAAGAAAGTGTTAATAGAGAATGTTCAAAATGATGACCATCATGTTCAATACATTTGCAAATCCAGTCACGAACAGACCGGCACACCTTGTTCACCAAATCTAATGCTATAGCACGAATTTCATCGGTAATAGCATTCTTCAGATCGTCCATAGTGTGTGGGTTTCTACCATAAACTTTTATCTTTAGTAAGTAAGCCTTTATCACTCAAGTCAGTCTCTGATCATCATCCTTGAGTAACGATCAATAGGAATGACGATTTCAAAAATTTGAATGAAAAATCTGAACCCCAAATCGATTAAACATATAGCATCGCTGTTGCAGCAAGGCGAGCCATCACAGTTAAATTTCCATCCATTGATGTTTAGCTACGTAACTACAGTTCTTGCTTTCATTTTGCAAGCGTCTGGTTACTTTTGTTACACCCTGTATTAATAGTATAATATTATAAACATTCTATATTTCATAACAAAACAGGCTGATATTAATAATAAATTTGAATATTTTTTCTACATAATGTTTGGGGTATAGTTTAGGTTAGGGTTAGGACTAAGGTGTGCGTTGGCTTAGTTTAGGGTTAGGGTTAGGGTTTGGATTTGTATAAAGATTGGGGTTATGGTTAAGATTGTAATTATTATATTGATAAACTATCATATTTTTTCAATTATTTGAGGGGGGGGAGATAATGCAAAAGTGCCACAATTTTCAATTACTTTCATAATTTGTAAAAAACCACTTGAAATATTGAAATTCGAAACAAAGTAAACATAATATTTATTATTTAAATCAATCAGAAACATTTTTACATTCAAGCAGTACAAGAAACAGAAATATATTTGAGCGAGCATCCTACTGGTATATAGTTTTTGTGCAGTTTTTACCTCACGGATTCCTTGTACACTATTCTTTATTTTACAGAATTTAGAAAATTTATAACAATTGTGAATCAAAGACGAAATTTTTCTACGAATTCATTCAAAAAATCAAATATAATGTTGATATATATGGAAATAAATCTCAAAAAACTTTGAGTGGTTTAAATGTGATTTCCATCAGTTGTTCTAAATTTCAACTCTAAGTTTTCTCAATCTTGAAAACTTTGTAAGTTATCTCAAATTTTCTCTCATCACATGCCTTCAATTTCAAAAAATCAACAAAATTCTTATTTAATATTTTGAAATGCACGATTTATTGACGGCATTTCTGAAAGTTTATAAATATTTGAATTAATGCAAACTATTGGATTTTGATCACCAGCTTGCAGAAAGATTATTTTCTGTTTAAAGAAATTTTAAACAAATACAAGAATAACCAATTAAATAAGAAAAAACTACAGAAATCATTAGAAATTGTTTCTTGAAAATAATATATTAAAAGAACTGCAGGACTAATCTTATTTCCATAATAATATTACAAATAAATTTCTGCGCCCGGAAATTTCATATATAAATAGATTTTTCATGTTTGTTTATTTACACTATTTTAGTTACTTAAAAAATATTTGCTTGCCTAACTTTTGTGTGCATGAGCCGCCACTGCCTGATTGTTGATTTATAGGATTAGATTCCTCTAATGTGTTTCTCATATACACCCATTTATTATTTATAAAACTATTCAAGTACATCTTCCTTCCACTAGGATTGAATGCTAATTGTGGTACAAAGAGACGCAATTGAGTGACAACTAGTTTTCCATTTCCAGCTGGATTAAATATTACATTGTCATGTTTTGCTAATTCAAGATTTATTTGAACCTTGCCTGCAGGTAAGATACTATGTTTTAGACCTCTGAAAAAATCAACTTTACTGAGATAAAAAATTGCATTAATTTCATTTTCATCTTTTAGAAGTTCTACCTTATCATTATTGTCCTTGTAGAAGAATTCATTTTGTGCAGTGTTTAAATAAGATTCTGAATACTCAAGAATGTTGTGTAAAGGGGCGACTTTTGTAAAATTTGTAATATTTGTAGTAGAAGTATTATTGTATTCCACAAATACTCTGTTAAAAAGTGAGTAGACATCACCACTAATGTTAACATTATCTGCTGTAACAAATCCTGTGTTATCAAGTTTAACTATTTTGAATTTCACATCTATATAAGCATTAAACCAATCATAAGGTATTATATCTGTAGAATTATCAACTGCAAACTTATAATTGTTTTTAATTTGAATATTACCTACTGCAGGAATTATTATTGGAGTCGGAGATCAAATCTAATGTATTCATTTCTTTCTAGAATTGTTGGATTTCTGAAGTCAGTCATTTATACTATATAAGGAAAAAGAAAATCATTGTTCTTTGTGAAATTAATTTTGCAATAGTTTTAAAAATCGTGTCCTTATATTGTCAAACTTCTGGGGCTCATTCTTGGAAAACTTTTTTAACAAAATTTGTATCTCCATTCCCTTTTGTTCATTTGGCCTTTCTAACTTTTTATTATTGCTTGTTACTTGTGTGTTAATAGAAGTTCCTTTCCCAGTGGATAAATTTGTTTCTCTTAAGGGGAGAGTATTCTCTACATGTGTGTTATTAAAATTAACCCTTAAATAGTTTTAGTCATGTCTATCTATTTAAGGAAAAAAGAACGTCTTTTTTCGGCAATTTTATTTAATAATTTTATTTGATTAAAAATACTAAGTGAACATGATTATCATTTAAATTAATAATTTGATTTTGGCTATCAGTAATGTATAATCTTATTTCTCTTATTTCATTTGTGTTGATTTATTGAATAATTTGTGCAAAGGTTGTTTTGTAAATGGATAACTTGATACTAAATCATTTGTAGGAAAAGTAAATACTATATCACTAGAATTTCCATTATATATGATATTAACTTATCAGAGAACAATGAATTAACTTTGTCAATTCCTTTTGTAATGTTAGGAACATGATCTGAAATTGTACCCTTAGTTAACATTAATTTTAAATTAAAAAAATTGATTATTAAAGTCATTAACAAAACCTAGTAGATCACCAAATTCTCTTTCAAATTTTAATTACATTTTATCACCTAAGAAAATAAACACCCATAAGTATTCTCATTAAAAAAAATTCAATATGTTTATCTGTAGTTTCTATTGATTTATGACCATTTGCTACTATTTCATTTTTTATATATGCTGATATATCTTTATACTGATAAATACCATCAGGAAATGTAACTTGTGTCCAAGTAAGACCCTCATTATGGGAATATTCAATTTTGTTGTTCTTATACTCCTCAGAAATATTGTACCAAGAGTATGACATATTTATTTGATCTAAGCAAATGTAATATGGTTGTGTGTGTAATCTTATGGGATTTACAACTTTACTGTGAAATCAAAAGATTTACCTAAAATATTTTAATAATTTGAAATTAGAAATAATAGAATTTCAGTCATAACCACTATATAAGGACGAGTAAAAATAATTTCACAACAGAGAACAAAGTTCTCCTTAAGAAAATCTTTTTCCCTTAATTATCTTTTTAACTTTTTGATTTTTGCAACTACCTGTAACTATAGCAAGCATTACTAGATTCCTAAATACTCTCTTAGACTTTTCAGTTATTTATCTTGTTTTTTATTATATCACTTTGTTAAAAGATCTATGAAGGATTGATCAATTGTTTCAGAAATAATTGGTTTTCCATAAGGCATACCATTTTGATCTACATAGTAAGCTTCCAAAATATATTCTCTATATAATTTATCTAAATCTATAAATGTAAGCCCAAACATGTTGTCATAAACTTTGAGGGGTAGAGTATCTCTACGCTTGAGTCCTTTTCCTTTGATATTTCCATCCATAGATTCATTAGAGTCAACCAATTGACTACTTTCTTTTTTAAATTTTATAAAATTTCTATATTTATCTAATTTTTTCCCATCTTTTATTAAGGCATCATAATTTGCTGTATTTTTGTCATGTTTATCAACAACTTCAATTTGTTGATTAATAATTTCATTATAATATACTTAGTCATCATTTGTTAAATTTGTTTTTACTGCAAATTCTCTTACCACAAGTTCTAACTTATCATTATTTTTTCCAATATTTTATTTCCTTTAGTTAACCTTGTCTTTATTAAACAATTATCTCTTATAATTTAATCTATTTGCTTAATAATTTCCTCTTTTTTAGTATTATTAGTTGTTTTAAGTTCATTTGGTCTAATTAAGCTATATTTATTTAGAAAATCTATATCAAAATAGTTTCAATTTGTGGAGCCTTTGCACCTGTTTCTCCAAGAGAACTTTCATCTCCAAGAGAAATTTCATCTTCTAACTCTTGCAGATTATTAAGATTATATGGCTTCCAATCCTCTATTGCATTTTGTAACTGCATTTGATTTTTTCTCATTTCAGCTAATTCATTTGTTTGATCCATTAAATTTTCTTTAATGACATTTGTTTGATCTCTTAATAGATCTCCTTGATCTGAAATAATTTTTGTAATAGGTTTGTATGTTTGTTGTAAGTTGTACTGAAATTCAATTTGTTGGTTAATGTAGTCATGTTTTTGTTGTAAAATCTTTTTTTCTTGCTTACTGACTTCATCTTCAAAATTTACTAGTTTTCTATATTCATCATAATCCATTATTATATAATTACTTGAGAAAATAATTTTGACCCATATATTTTTTAATACAGAAGATATAGTTCCTTTGCTAATACAATACAGGACATGTTGTCCCTTAACTCCTAAAATAAATGAAACTTTGCTGCATGCTCATTAAATATTTTGATTAAAGTTTTTGTGTACAGTTTTCTTCTCTTTGTTTACAAATAAAAAGTCATAGTTAGATAAACTTTCAAAAAGGTCTGGATTAAAAGAGTTATCTTTAGCAATTGAATTTTTGTCATGATTATCAACAGGAGTGTATAAACCATGTGTGTACCATTAATAAATTAGTTTTTCCACATCCTGATTTTCCATGTGTAAGCATTCTAAAATCTTCTGATAAGAAGTCTACTATTGATTTGTCATTTTTCACTTTAGGAGTATCATAATTAATAGTCTTCATTTTATAAGAAAAAAGAAAAATATTTTTCTTAAGGAGAATTAGAACTTCTCTGTTGTGAAATTGATTTCACTTCTTATTGTATAAAGATGACAACGAATTTAACTTACTGTGTTAAAGAAAAAACATTAACAGGGCAATTGATAAAAACAAAAAATGGAAGAATTATCTGAAATCAATTTGTAGCAATTGTGGAAGTAAAAAGACACAATTTGTTTGAAAGGGAAGTAATGCTTCCTATGGTGGACAAACAGTAAAGCATTTACCTGTGGTTGGTGGAGCCAACCTTTTCCCTTTTGATATTCATAAAGCAATTGGTTACCTTCCAAAACAAAAAGGAGGTTTCACACTTCCAAATCATAAATATACTGGACCATATAATCCTTTGCAAAGACAATTGAAAAATATGTACAACCATATAATCAAATTGATGCTATTTCTAGAGAACATGATATATGTTATAACAAAGCTCAAAAGTAGGAGTTACTTGTTTCAAATGTTATTGGGACAAAACATATGTTAGGTTTTGGAGGAAAGCAAAAAAACTCTAAAATAGAAAGTGTTGTTTTCCCACAGGAAACTTTAGCTAATTAACTTCACAAACCAATTAAAAGAAATTTTAGAAGAAGACAGGTAATTGTAAATCATATAGATGAAATTTGGTGTGTTCATTTAGTAGATTTGCAAAAATTTAGTAAATGGAACAAAGGGTTTAAATATTTGTTGATGATTGTAGATGCATTTTCAAAGTATGAGTGGATTATTCCAGTGAAAGATAAAACTGGACATATTGTTAGAGATGTATTAAAGGGTCAATTACTTTCATCCTATAGAGTTTCAAAGTTCTTATGGATAGATAAAGGAAAGGAATTTTATAATAAACATGTTCAAGAACTTCTTGATAAGTACAATGTTAAAATGTACTCAACAGAAAACCTTGAAAAAATTTAATTGTAGAAAGATTTAATAGGACAATTAAAAATAAAATGTGGAAAGAATTCACAAAGCAGAATCATACACAATATTTGGATATACTTCCTAAAATATTCAATGAATACAATAATACAAAACATAGCTCTATAAAATTGACTCCAATTGAAGCTTCCAAAAAGAAAAAGGAACATGAAGTTTACAACAATTTGTATAATGGGTTTAATGATTTGTACAATAATATTGAAAGGGTAAAGGCTAAATAATCAGGGAACAATGTTCCCATTGTGCTTAAATTCAAATTTAAAGTAGGTGATAAAGTTAGAATAAGTAAACTTAAAAGGAAAGTTTTTGATAAAGGATATACACCAAACTGGACTGAAGAAATATTTATTATTAATAAATAAAATTAGCAGACTCTATAACATACACATTGAAGGATTTAGCTGATGAAGAAATAAAAGGATCATTTTATGAAGAAGAATTGCAAAAAACTAATTAAGATATATTTAGAATTGAAAAAGTGTTAAGAAAAAAATGGAATGGTGTTTGTTAAATGGTCAGCAAATCCTGATAAATTTAATAATTGGGTATAGATCAAAAATATATAGAAACATTATTAAACTAAGAAACATTTAAGAAATGTAAAGAAGAATCATGATTTTACAATTAATGGATATATTCCAACAGTTAAAATAAATATAAATTATGCTAATTCAATTGTTAACCTTAAGGTTACTGTTAAAGTTAAAGACACTTTAATTCCATTTGGAGATATTAATGCATAGTGTACAGAAACATTAATAAAATATTTTAATATAATCAACCAACCATTTAAATATNTTATTTAAAATTTACAAAAGGTATCAAAGATACACTTAAGGATGTACTAGTTCCTTATCAATTTAAAATGAAAGAAATAAAAGCTAAAAATGAAGTAAATAATATTAATATTTCCTCAAAATTAAAGGAAATTATTGATGATTTTGAAAAATTCGAAGGATCAAACTGGTTATTCATTGAAGTGCATAGTATAAATATTAAAATGTACAAAAATTTTTGGGGTGGAACATATGTGAAATTACCAATTAAATCTTCTTTAATTTTAAATATAATTAAAGATGATAAGTGTTTTTTGTGGTCAATAATTGCAGCACAACACCCTAGTTCTACTAATCAAAATAGAATATGTGTTTATGAAAAATATCTAGATAAATACAATTTAAATGGAATAACATTTCCAATAACAATTAATGGAATTGAAAAATTTATTAAACAAAATGGAATATAAGTTAATGTTTATGAGCTAAAAATTTGGGGAGAAAGGGCAACTTAATATAATGTATTACCTATTTTTTATTCTTGTGAAAATGCAATTGATTTGGGGGTGTATGAAAATCACTTTTTTCTAATCAAAAACTTAAAATGTTTACTATACAAGGATTTAAGAAAGGATGAACTATACTTTTGTAAAAAGTGTTTGTTAAAATGTGGAACAAAGTCAACTTTTGAAAATCATATTAGAGTATGTAAAATGAAGACACAACGCAATTATATTTTCAAAAAGAAGATCAAATTAAATTTAAAAATTATCATTGTAAAATAGATGTTCTATTTAGAATTTACCTGATGTTGATAAAACTACAATTTTATGTAATCAATTACCTATTGCTTTTGGGATAAATATAAAATCAGATATACCTGAATTATGTAAATCAAAATACATCTCTTATTTTGGAAAAGATTGTGTTGAAGTATTTGTTCAAAAAATTAAAGAATTAGAAAACAAGTTCTTCTTTATGTTTCAACGTGACATTTCAATGAAAATTACTAAAAAAGAAAATGAAGAATTTAAAAATGCAAAGGAATGTTATTTATGTGGATGTACAAAGGACCCGTCAGGTAAAGAGTTGCCCTTAAAACTAGTAAGAGATCATTGTCATTTAACAGGTAAATACAGAGGTGTAGCTTGTAATAATTGTAATTTGATGGCGCAAAAACAATGAATGGCTTTTGTACCTTTGTATTTTCATAATTATTCATGATATGATTCACATTTATTTTTCAATGAATTATTTAAATGTAAAGACAAGTTGGTTATAAAACCATTATGTAAAACTGAAGAAGAATATATTTCTGTACAATATGGTTGTATAAGGTTTTTAGATTCTTACAGATTTCTTGCATAATCATTAAATAATTTAGCAAATAATCTTGAGAAAAAGCCTATTCTTGAGAAATATTTAGGACAGTGTGAACTCGTACAGTCTAAATTAGCCTACCCATATGCATTTTTTGATACTCCTGAATCTTATGAAAAATTTCCAGATAAAAAATCAGACTAATTTTCAACTCTAACTCAAAAGGTCCCAAATGAAGATGAAATAGAAAGATTAATAAAGTAATTAAAAAAGTATGACATTAAATCTGGAAAGGAATTGATAATGTTGTATTTAAAAGTTGATGTCCTATTACTAGCAGATATTTTTGAAAATTATATTAAACTTGGTAAAGAAAAATATGGTTTAAATCCGTGTTATGCACACTCATTACCTGGATATACTTGGCAATGTCGATTAAAATTCACGAATGTTCAATTAGATTATTTGAAGAATCCTCACCTAGTACTTTCAATTGAACAAAATTATTTGAAAAGACTTAATGACGATTATGAATTATTTGATTTTAGTAATTTTGATAAGAATCACAAATTATTCAATGAAAGATTTTAAAAGATTCCTGGTTATTTTAATATAGAAACTCCTGAAAGTATTTATTTTGTTGCTTTTGAAGAGCAAAATGTATTCATACAAAGCTTATGATAAAGTAAAAACACTTTGAAAGGAATAACAAAAGTTGAGAAAGAGAAGTTAACTTTTAATGATTATAAAAATTGTTTAGAAACAAATAAATTTGGTGTTTCAAACAATTATACTTTGAGAAATAAAAAACATAAAATTAGTTTAATCTCTACAGAGAAGACTTCTCTCTCAGCATTTGATGATAAAAGATATTACTTAAATAATAATGAAAGTTTTCCATATGGGTTCCTTTAAATAATAAGTATTTGTATTTATTTTAATCTTTTCTGGTTGAAATCCAAATTTATTATTTGATAAAATTGCCTCTTTAAATGGTACAATATTACCCATGGAAAATATATATTTTCTTTTAAGGAGAACTTTGTTCTCTGTAGTGAAATTATTTTCACTCTACTTATATATACAAATGACAGACTATAAGAACTATAACTTATACTTAACTAATGGTCAATTAAATAAATTAAATAAAAGTATTAAAAACTCAAGTCCTATAACTTTAAGGGTTATTAATTTTAGCCAAGGAACTTCTGTTCCATTTCTTTTAACAGAAAGACAAATAAACCAATTAGAAAAGCAAAGAAAATAAATAAAGCTTGTGATATTAAAATTTCTAAAACACAACTTAATGCAATGAAAAAAAATGGTGGTACTTTGGCCCGCTTACTTATGGCAGCTGGTCTATTAATTGGAAGGTATGCAGTAGCACCATTAGTTACTGGTGCTATGGGAGCCTGGGAAGAAATTCAGTCAATAAAGTATTTGGAAAGGGTTTAAAACAAGCAATTCGAGGAGAAGGTATGCGATTAAATACACCTAAAGGAAATGGGATGAAAAATGGACCTCCCGGTTCAAAAGGGAAAGGAATGCAATTAAATACACCTAAAGGAAAGGGAATAGAGATAAAAAACTATTAAATTTAAATTTTAGTAATCCCCTTTCAAATTATGNGGGATCTTTTCTAGAAATAATTTGAAAAATTTGGGTTTTGGATTTTATGTTTGTAATTTAGACCATTCTTCAAATACTGGCACACATTGGATAGCATTTTATTATTTTAAGGATACCAAAGTATCCGCCACAGGGAATGCAATTAAGTATTTTGATAGTTTTGGCCTACCTCCATTTCAAAGTATTTTTTCAATATGTAAAGATGTTAATGACAATATTTTGTACAACAGCTCACAGTATCAACAAAGTTCTAGTGTATTATGTGGATACTATTGTATTTGGTTTATATATGAAAGATGCAAGGGCAGAGATTATTTTTCAATACTTAATGATCTTAACAAAAGAAAATGTGATAGATATAAAAATGAGGAATATATTAAAAACTATTTTCTAAACTTTTATATAAATGGGATTTAATAATAGTGGAATACCTGAAGCTACACATTCTTATCAAGAATGTTACAATAATAACATAGAAACAGAAGTTAAACTCATAAAATACAAAATAAATCAAATTGAAAATAATAAGTTAGATATATCAGGGTATAATCTTTTTAATAGAGATTTAAATATGCGCAACAAGAAAATTATAAATGTTCGTGATGGTGAACAGGAAAAGGATACTATTAACAAACAACAAATGGAAGATTATGTTGAAAAAAGACTTGCAAACAATGAAAACAAGATTTTGCAAATTATTAAGCAATCCAATACTCAATTATGTAGTGTTGAGTCTATGCATAATTTCTATTCAAATTTACAAGACAATTACCAAAAGAATATTCAATTATTTGAAAGAACTGAAGGTGGAAAAACATTTTCATAAAAATTATGAACATGTTTTTACAAAGGCTCTTGCAATATCGCAATTCTCTGAAAAAATATGGTTATTTGGTTTGATGAAAAATTTCGAAACTACTGGAGCTGTTTATAAAATTCAATTTTTTAAAACTGAAAGCCATGAGCAAGCTTTAGATTTTCCTACCTTTGGTGATAACGGTTTTGATAAAATTTCAATAGAAAATGGTTATATTTATGTTAGAGATGATCGTAGCTGGATTTCATTTTCAGGAATTTGCATCTTATCAAAAAATCACTATAATATGTTACATTTAAAAAATGATGTATACTATACAATAATTAATACCTTTGTACATTTTAGAGGTAAATATGTTTTTGGAACTGGTGAGATTTTATCTAGCAACATTACTTTATTTACCTTACCAAAAGAAGCATGGCCTCCAAAAACAATAAGATTTGCAGTAGTTTGTGAAAAATCAAAAGATTCCTATGTCCAAAATATTAAATTTGGTGAATTGTCTGTACACAATTTAGTAATAGAAGAAACCTTTGTTTCCTTAAACAATATATATTTTGACACCACTGATTTGTTTTGGAATGATATTAAATTAAATACTGATAACAGTGATATTATTAAGGAATGGAATTTGATACTGAATTTAAAAACACTTATATTTCTGATTTGCACCATTGTCAATATAAGGTAATTGGTACACACGTTTTCTTTAGAGGAATATGTCAAAGGGAAATGCACAACGTGAAAAAAGCGTGCAAATATAATTAAAATTAATCAGGAACTTGCATATAGTTTAGAATATTATAAATTAATATTTGGACTAGCTACATCTAATGGTATAATTCAGTATGATATTTCACATGAGAATGGTCCGTTTTGGCTGTTTGCAAGTGACAAAGAACCTATAAAATGGATTAGTTTGCAAAATTTGACATATTTCCTCCCTAAAACAAATTATTGAAATTAATTTTTTCTAATCTCTTAAATAGAAATGAGTAAAAGAGTTCAAATTGTAAGTGAACCATTTATATAGAAAAGAGTAAAAGAGTTCAAATTGTAAGTGAACCAATTATACTGAAAACAGGTAATAAAACCAAAACAGGAGAAAATGAAAAAACTTATGGAGTGCAATCTATGGGTTGTTCTAATGAAACAAGGAAAAGTGAATTAACCAGTCCAAAAGAAGTTATAAAATATGTAATACATAACTTTAAAATACAAAAATTTAATTATCCTAAGTTAAATCCTGTGATTCTCAAGTCTTGTTTAGCTTACCAACGTCTTTATATGGTTAATTTTGAAAAGAACATATCTATAAATGATATATTAGATAAATTCAATCAGAAAATTGGTTTGATTGGTCCAGAAGAAGGATGTTTAACAAACCTATTTGAATATTTATTTGGAACTATTCAATGTTGTCATACACATTCAATCCTCCATGACAGTTATGGTCGATTTTATAATGAATATGGATTGGGTAGGGGTTATTGTTATGCTATTAATGATATTTGTAATTTCTTAAATAAAAATCCTTTGTTAGAACATTTTGCTTAAGAAATAGGATGTAATTAAAAGTAGAAACACTGAATTTTATGTAAAAATTCTGAAGAATAAGTGGTTTTGAAAATATTTAGGATGTCCGGAAAATGCAGATTTTATAGAAAGTGAAAAAAATTGATTAAAAACATATAGATGCATAGTTTAAACGGGGATAATTGAATAATTATTTATATGGGTATGGTTGTAGTTTTTTTGACCCCTAGCTGTAAAATCCTGAATTTCTAAAAAAACGCCTTTTTCCTTATCAATGGAAAAATGTAAAAAGTTATTGAAAACTGATCATTATTAGAAAACTGCATATATCAAACCGGGAATTTCCTTACTACTCGAGGTGCCTATGAGCCCTGATCTATATTACATGTTGCTAATTGTAACTGTTGTGTTAGACAGACTTATTCATGACCTTCAATTACAACTGTTAGGCATTCTCTTTCTACCGACTGTATTGATTGCAGGGTGGGAAGTGGGTCAGTTTTTTTTACCCACGACCCGACCCGACCCGGCCCGTTTGTTATTGACCCGCACATGACCCGTCTAAACCTACCCGTCACCCAACCATATCGAATAGGATAACTAGGATAATGCAATACAAAAATAACTAAAATCCATTGATCTTTAGGAAGACTAAGGATTCAAATGTTTTACTCCCTAAATTATTTCTTAAGTCTGTCAAAGTTCTTCCACCAACGTTTAAAATGTTGTTCAGATAATGCACTAATGGCCTGAATGACAAAAACTTCCTTGCAACTCTAACTAAAGATTGATATTTATTTATTTTAAACTGCCAGTTGTGTAGTGGATCGTAATATTTAACGGTGACATTTTCGTTCACAAAATTGCAACATGGAAAGTCCAGATATTAGGTCGAAGATAAACAACGCTGTAATCTAAGAAAGACCGATTGTTAACTGAATCTGTCCATAAGTCTGTTACAGCTGAGATAGTTACATGGGATATTGCTTCAATAATGTCTTCTTTCAAATTTGATTTTTGAATATTGTACACTTTACACAAATCAGAAGTCAATGTTTCCTGCCAAACCAAACATCGTCAAGAACAATGCTAGCATATTTACTACCTATATTGATCCCAAGTTGAAATATTTTTTTCAAATCAGGTTAGTGATAACAGCTATAAGGAACCGCGACCCGAACCTACCCGCTTAATAGTGACCCGCCACCAGACCCAACTAGTCTATGTCTAGACCCGACCCGCAGTTCGGGCTCGGTTGGGTTGACCCGTTTCCCACCCTGATTGATTGTTCGCATGTATTCAGGGCGTAGTTACATCTACTTATATGTAGAGCTATTTATATGTAGGATTAATAACAAGGCTATGCTGAATGGTTGCGAACTTTCATTTATTGCAGTTATCGGTAATAAGAACAATTAATACACTAAATTAATAGGGATTTACAACACACAATCACTGAGACATTTCCACACCATGAGCCTTGTCTGTGAATCACAATCGTTTCCACGGTAACTGGTGATGTCATACCACTCTTTGTTCTTCTTGAGTTGCAGTGCCTTGCTTCAGGTTCTGACCCTTATAAGATCTTGCCGCTTTCGATCTAAACAAGTTGTTAGTAATACCTTATCTTGCTACGAATGGAAAGCTGGATTAAAAGGAATTGTACAGTTGGTTAACAGATTGAATAATGGAAATTGTCAGAGCTTTACCGAAATATGCCTATAAATCTCTTTGTACAGATTCTACACTAATGTGTTAATTAAAATTATTAAAGATCCTTAACAACAATATATTATTACGTAATTTGTTTACATTCAAATTTATTAACAAAGTAGTAAGTGCATTATTTCTATTCATGCCACAAAATTAAGGAAATAAAATGGCATGAGGTATTAATATGAATGCCATCTTTAATACATCCTTTAGAGCTCATGTAAAAATAGGTTTCATGAATACAGCAACTCAACGGATTCGAGTGGTTCTGATGAAAGAAATGCCCCAAAATTTTTAAAACAGTGGAAAATGCATTTCAATACATAAATTTTTCAAATTTGCAATTTCCTAACAAATATTTTGATTTAACCAATCCAACCAAATTTTAAAAACCTGAATTCACTACTCTCATCATTCCACATGAAGAAAAATCACTTTCTGTCCATGTTAGTAACTTTAAAAGTAAATTAAGCATTAAAACGCATCCTTTAAGTCTGCAAATCGTTGATTTCCTTAAATGTGCTGTACAGATGGTGCGTTATAAGATAACAATGCAATGTTTTAGGATATGAAATTACGATTTTGTATTGAAGAACGTATAAAAAAACATGATATTATTGTAAAAATTTTCTTGTTCTATCAACTAGAATGGAATGCTACCAATAAATTTTAAATATTTTCATGATAAAATTCCAATTTGCTTCCATTTTGCGATATTCACAAAATATGCTTTACTAAACATTAGCACTGCTAAAAGCTCTGCTGTTAAGTTTTGCAAGTGCGTATAGATTTAGAAAGTTCGTTTATATTTTGCATTTAAAGTGATTAAGCACTAGTTAACATGGGTGATCACGGTTTTCATGCTTGCCTGAAAGGACAAAATTTGATGGCAATGGAATTCTCGATATTTTAGATTTATTCAAGTGGTTTCTCTAGCCTTAAACCGTCAGGCATCTATTTTAAAGGATGAACCATTTTTCCACATTAACCAAGTATTTTTTAAGCCTATCAGCAAATGTAAAAATCGTGAAGCAATGGACCAGTCTACTTTTTGATGCAATTTTGGACCCTACAAGGATTTAAGCTTCTATAGAAAAAGTGCCACTTTTGTTTTTCTGCTGACTTTTTAAGTTTGTTAAAATCGATCAATATGAATGATCATTTTAGAATATATTTATTTGGGCTTTATAAAATATTTATGAATATGAAAAAGTTGGGCAGCATTTTGTACAGAATATTTTCTGTCTATCTGACATCAATTTTTAATTTTATGGTGTTGAAAGCAGTTGCGTAGCATATAAAAATTGCCTTGTGTGTGGTAGGACAAAACACTATACTTCTGTTTAAAAGATGTGCATGATAATTGCAATTTACAAACCAATAAGAGAAGAAAATTTATATTTTATAAAAAATAATTTTAAAAAATATATTTGTGATGAGCAGGTTAGAGCAGAAAATCAAGAAAGATTATTTTATAGTCCTTTCTAAAGTAAAAAATTTTTCTTAGTTTGTGCACTGACATGCAATGAACTGTATTTTTAATAAAGCATCCATAAGGAGGTTTTATATTTTTTAATGCCTCCAAATTTTATCCAAAAGTACCCACATGTTTTGGAAGGTTATTTTTAAATTTTCTTTCAAATTCTTATGGAATTTTATTGAATCATTGGAAAAAAGTGAAGCTTCATTATGACCAAATCAACAGATAAATCTACATTAATTTTGTTTGCATAAAAAAAGGTTCAGGGAAATTGCTAATTTGCGTTATCTCCCACAATCAAATATTTGCAAAAATATGATATTTTATCAATATAACAATTCAAAATGAAAATGCTTTCATTGAGTCACAAGAGAAATCATAGCAGAATGTTAGGACCGTCACACACTGCCTCTAAAGTAACCTTAAATTAAGCCTTAACGGCAGTATGCAATGGTATTTCTTAAGTTAAGATTAAAATAGGAGTGTACATTTTTGTTAAATTAAGGTTTAGCTTAACAACAGTGTGCTACGATTCAGCTAAAGCTGAATCAGATGATTGCTTAGGCTATGTAAGAATGAGCTGTAGATCATCTTATAGCATATTGTGAGAGGTTGCTGCAGAATGAGTATAAGTTCAGGTGTGACAAGTTGAGATGAAATTATGGAGTGGAGCTTGAGCAGGCATTGTGGCTTAGAAGAGAGAAATGGCATAAGCATTAGTCATAGGCATGATAGGGACTGCATGTTTTATATATTATAGTATTTCAACATACAGATGAGGATGGCAATTGAAGGATGGAGATCAGACATAGTAGTGTTAGATAAAATATAAAGAATGGGAACAGTGATCAACATAGCAGTACCAAAGGAAATGAATGCAGAAAGCAAAGTGAAATATTAGATAAACAAGTGCAGGGAGTTGGCAGACCCAAATTAAAAGGTTGTGGGAATTTAACGAAGGGCAAACTATTCTATGTAGTAGTAGCAGCACTAGGAGCAGTGAGAAAGAAGAATAAGAGAAGGACTTAGGACTACCAAAGTGAAGAGAGGTTGTAATATTGAAGACAGCACTGCTAGGAACAGCTAAAATTTGAAGAATGCTCTCAGACTATCTGTACTTGCCACAAAGCATTCTTCTGGACAAAGTCAATATGATTTAATAAATAATTAGAAGTTCCCTTCCATACAGGTATGTGTGCATGCTATTTTTCTGAAGCCTATTTCTCTGAGAATAATGTTTATTGAATTGTGACTAAGGCTACAAAGTGTCTTTGTCAATTGGATTACCATGCATTCAATGAGATCCAGATAGTTTTGTGGCATAATAGTGAAATAAAATGAAAGAGAAAGAAAAAAGGAAAACTTTTACTGATTTATTTTTCTCGAATTATACAATATAATATTCAAAACTGCAGTTATCTTTTAATTTCCACCAAAAAATATTTTGTATATTATACAAATTATTAATTACCAAATCTCCATTCACAATATTGCTCAGCTTCGTATTATAATTGTAATGGAACTGATATTTTCGTGCCATTGCAGCTGACCTCGGACAACTTCACATCCTATTCCACTATATATAATATGCATCACTTAGTTATTATATGCGCTTCCCATCATGAGTGAATATTTAAAATCCTGTGTTTTAATGTGTCCATGTCCACTATATATTGGGTTATCAAAGTTTGGTTATAAGCTTCAATATTTCAAAATATAAGCCAACCTTTTTTTTATTCTAGATACATGATTACCACAGAGTACAAGCTAAACGAAGTTGAAGAATCACACCATATGAAGCAATTAATTAATTTATATATATATAGCGTGACACAGCTAAGTGTCCACATCTAATTAAGTCTTACCTCTTAAAATGATCGACGAAAACAAACGAAAAATTTATTTTTTCGATATACAGTATGGCATTTATCCTTCTTCATCAATTAGCTTTTGAAGTCTTCCCTCATAATTATTGAATACATCCTTTAACATTTATGTTGTAATGAGCGTAAAGGCCTCTCTGATATTTTGCTTCAGCACTGAAATATCACCGAATTCTACTGCATATACTTTACTTTTAGTGAATCCCCACCGGAAGTAATCGCAGGGAGTAATATCTGGAGAGTGAGGAGGCCATGGCATATTCGGAGAACCACGTCCAACCCACCGCTGGGGAAATTTGTCATCTAGCCAACATGAATATCATGTTTTGTTTTTTTGCGGCATGTGAGGGTAGATTAAAATGGCTGCCGTAACATTTCTAGATATATCCCGTGAACTTTCTTTCTGGAGATGGCAGCCCAAACAGTGGTTTTAGGTGCATGCAAACCTTGTGTAGTTGACCAATGAGGGCATTAGTTGGTGCCCAATATCGATGATTGTGGAGGTTGACGTTATCGTCGATGTGGAAGTGAGCTTAGTCAGAAAATGTCAGATTTTCTATATGATGTGGATTTTTAGCAATCCTGGATAACTCATCTGCTGCAAATTGTATTCGACATGCTGAGTATTCCTCACTGAGGGCCTGTAAAATGTGTATTTTGTATGAGTGCCATTTTGCAGTCATCAATCATCTTCTGATCGATTCTGAACTAATTGCAATGGAGACTGAGGCATGCTGTAATGACGAATGAGGATACTGGACGAAGTGGTCTTTCACGTTTGCAACATTTTCAGCAGATGTTGATGTTTTCTGTCTTTTTACCCACATTTGTAACACTACCAGTCTCCATCAGTTGTGTATTCCATTTCTTAATAATCTCGTTGCTAGGCGCATCCATATTTTTGCAATAAACAGAATGAAATTTTCGTTGTAGAAGAATTGCACTGTTCATTGTCTCAAACCATGCTGCGCATTATGCTCTCTGTTTAATTGCATACTACATCGAATAATTCCAATATAACAAAAAATGTAATGCTATATAAACCTACATGCATACATACAAATGTGGACACCAGAGGCGCACACAGATGGGGGGAACTGGGGGAACGTTCCCCCCCTCAACAGAGCAGAGATGCTTCCATTCCTCATGAAATATTTGCCTATAACCAGTGGCGTATGCAAGCTGTTGAATGTCCTTCAGTGAGATTTTCAAAATTGACTTTGACTGGTTAAACAAAAAAATTTTCGTTAAAAAATATTAAGAAAGTCCAAATTTAGGTGGTGAAATGCATTTCTTAGTGTCGAATTCATCAATATTTCCAAAGAATTTTAGGGGCTTGCCCCGCTTTTGGTTACTCACGGCGGAGATATTCCACCATTGGAAAACCCTGCGTACGCCCCTACCTATAACAATCATAGTACATAATATGTAATTAACTATTGGTTCTACTCTATGTTTGCAAGGGTAGACAATATTAAATTATTGCAATAATTGCAAATTAATTAACCTATTGAATACTTTAAAAAATCAATTGCCAGTTATTTAAGATTCACTTAAATCTTGCTGAAATATATAATCAATTCCCGTTTCCAGAAGCATTATCATCCTGTCTAGTAAATTTATATAGCATTGGCTGTGGAATGTACTGGATAATTTGATGACCCAAAAATATGTAATGCTTCCACAACATTATTCACCATTTTGTGCATATTGAAGGCTTAGCATTAACCTTATTTCGCACCATTGTGATATTCTGTCGGACACCTCATCTTTTCATGTCAAACCTAAAGAAATAATACTATGATCACCGCATTTATATAAAGTATGTATGGCAGAACCAAATTTGCCATTAGCGATTATGATTAGTGGAAACATCTAACTTTTGATTTTGTAGAACAATTTCTTCTTAGTGCTAACAGATGTATGAAGCACAAGTAATCCTTTTTGTTATCTCACAATTATGATTTTTCTTTGAAAAAATTTTTATGTGTTATATATTGATTTTTATTAATACCAAACTAGTTAACTTACTATGATTTTTGATATAATATTTTCATTCTAATTATTGCCAAAAGTTGGCAATAATCTATTGTCTGAAACGCAAAAATTGATGCGCTACTTAAGTAAAACTAAGAGGGAGAAATATAGCCATTTTGAATGAAATGTTTTAGCAGTCATAGTTTACAGGGGTGAAAATGATTTGAACACCCTTTCTGTATACATTAACTTGTAGTGAAATATTGTGAATTATACTAGGAATGCTTATAATAATTCAAATTGTGGCAAGTTGTAAAACGTAACTAAAGTGTTTTGTCAGGTTAAGACGAAATGATCCCCAATCATGTGCATTCTTCAGTTATCAGGAGTTGAAGTCAGAGATAGACTTGCGGTGGTCTGGGGTTGGACTAAACGATGGGCTAAAATTGAACAAATAAACTACAGTTTTAGTGAATGTTATATAATTTTTTAACGCTTTGAAATTGTATATTAGTATCATATACTCTTCAAGAACTGAATTTAGAATTTCCAATTGAATTCCCTGATTTTATTGATAGTTTCTATTCTAAAATACCTTACTTTGATCTAGCAAGCCGCAAAATTGTAGAAAACTTCTTAAAAAGCTCATGAAAATATTTCGAATTGGAATTAAGTGGGTTGGAGCGGATTCAGGCTGGGCAGGGATTGAACAAATAAACTACAGCTTTAGTGAATGTTATATAATTTTTTAACGTTTTGAAATTGTATATTAGTATCATATACTCTTGAAGAACTGAATTTAGAATTTCCAATTGAATTCCCTGATTTATTGATAGTTTCTATTCTAAAATACCTTACTTTGATCTAGCAAGCCGCAAAATTGTAGAAAACTTCTATAAAAATCTCATGAAAATATGCCGAANTATATATATATATATAGATATAGACACCACTCTGTACTGTTGAAAATGTACACAGAGGTTGAAATACAAATTTCGTTGATCACTATATACTTTTCCCATAGTACGAAGTTGTTTTTCCATTCAGAAATCCCAATTTTTTAGTTATGTGGATTTTGACTATACAGTAATAATTGTATCCATGTTGAGCATATCTATGCGAAGTTTGAGGCTTTTTGCCCCACCAGCTGATTTTCTGTGGGTAACTTTAGGATTTCCAATATGAAGTGTTGCATGATCCAATATTCCCATGGGATTTACTTATTTCAATGCTCAGGAAATTAAAATTTCGACGCACTTGGTACCAAAATGGGACATGGAACCTAAAAGAAGAAAGTGGGACCTTGGATTCCAAAAATTCTTCATAATTTTTTCAAAATTCCGTTTCCAAATGAAAGGTATCCCATGGGATCACAGGCAAACATGGGATAAGAATATTTACTGGGATATGTCTTTCTATGGATGTGGGATCAATAGTTTACATGAAATTTTGCCTTGGACCAATAATTTATGGTCTATTCATAACCTTCCTGCAGAGTGGTCATTATCAAAATTTGGCTGTACACAGTGGTCAAATGAAGGCCCAGTTTTGTCCCCAGTGATCAGTAAAACTATATATATATATATTTGTATATAGTCTTGAACATAAAGGTCGCACATAAGATATAAAACACAAATTAACTGAATTTTTTAACAATAATTACTGAAACATCTACAAAACAAATTCAAATGAAACACAAGAGTTTTTATTATTTAATAGGGTATCCTGTATTTTTCAATGGCTTGTACCTTCTTTGCCATCGATTTATATAAATTAGCAATGTACCCATAGGGAATGTTAAATAATCTTCCTTCCATAATTCTCTTTAACTGATCCCATACATTGTTAATCAGATTGAGGTCTGGAGACCTTACTAGCCAGTTTATCAGAAGCATAACTCCTTCGCTTTCCATAAATTCCATAACTCCCTTGGACTTATGACAAGGTGTGTTGTCTTGCTACAGAAAATGATCTTGATCCAGCAGTGGTAGTACATGGGCCTCCAGATGTCAATATATTGTTTTCCATCCATCGCTTTATCAACATTAAATAGAACTCGCATCCCAGAACTCCATATTGCTCCAAACACCATAACTGATTTTTGTTTACCAGGGTTATTGTAGCTACGTATCGTGGGTTGAATCAATAGGCTTGACCCTTAGGTCTACAGACGAATTGCACTCGTCCTAATTGAAATTGTATAGGACTTTCATCAGAAAATACAAAATTGCACTTGTCTTTTTCACAGTTGTTAATTTTTTAATGACTCCACAATAATCTAGAATTGATTTAGCTGTATCTCCCAAATAAACCATATTTCCGTAAAATCCGGCGGGTGCTTCCTAGTGAATACTTCTGAACATTATCCAACTATTTCTCAATTATCTGGGTGTGCTTTAAAAGCTTTAAAAGAAGCTATGATGTACCTGACAGTAAATCTTCAGATCATTAAATGTTCTGGTAATTCTTTTTGAGACAGTCCAAGTTGGAATTTTTGGATCGCCTGTTGCCTGACATGATTTGCTTTAGCTTTATTTCCCATGTTTTCAAAAGTAAGCAGATTTTGCTGTTAGTCTTAATTGAATAGGAGAAATAATGAATTCAACTAAACTAAGTTGATTAACTGTCAACAATTTAGATCGGGTATACTATGATTTGTGGTTATAATGTTTGAATGCGACCTTTATTTTCAAGACTATATATATATA
>CABFPE010000796.1:79640-96054 GCA_900660155.1 Hofstenia miamia
TATATATATATATATATATATATATAATATATAATAGTGTGTAGGCAAAATTTGCTTAGGCATGGCCTATCCACGCCTACCCTTCTTAACATAATATAATTTCTATTTTGAAACAAATATTTTAAGTGACATTAATTAAATTTTCCGAGAAAACTATTGCTTTACTAAAAATTAAGGATACTATTCCTATGCGACAGGTTGCGATTTAATATAATTTACAGTGCATTTAATTTCGCTAAAATCTGCATGCACCATATCGTACTGAAAGATATTCAAAATGTAAATAATTAATGAAAAAAGCATCCCTTGAATCGGGTCTTTGTTGCAAAATACATTATTGGTCATCTTAGGTCATAATATATGGCTTCTTTTTCTGTATTTTAAGTTTTCATTAATTTTCTTTACTTTTAAATTTAGCAGTACTTTGTGTCCTTCAATGTCTGGCAGCTTCCAATACATGGCTCTTTATCATTAGATTGATCTTGGTTACATATTACTTCAGGCTTCTCTGTGAGCTGTTGATCAACATTTCTCTTAATTAACCGATGTGGATAGCCATTGTTTTCCAAAATTCCATATAATTCAGACATTGATTCAATGAAATCTGGGAATTTGAAGAAATTTTGATTATACGATTAATTAAGAATTTGATGTAATTAATTTTATAATTTGAATCACAATATGAATGAAATGGAAAATAGACATTGGTATTTGTTGGTTTCCTGTATATCTTAATTTTGTAGGGCTGGTTACTGTACGTTATTGCAATATGCAAGTTTTTTATTTGATATAACCCAAAAATTTAGCAAAAAAATTGACTCAGTCATTGGGTAGGGTTAGTTCGTCCAAATATATTTAGTGTTTTAATCTAATGTCTATATAAGGCTACAGTGAGATTTCGTGATTGGTCACATGTGATATATCGCACACGTGACAGCATCGCACACTTTATGCTCCGGTTAGACTATGTGAAATATAATTGTAATGAAGTCTGACCACTTACTGGTGATGTGACTTTGTAATTACTCTAAAAGTAGGCTAAGAAAAAAATAACCACCGTTTCATATACACAATTCACCAAAATATACTTTTATTATATGGTTACAGAAGTGAAAAAAATTAAAAATTCGCAATTACATAAAATACACCAGACTTGCATTGGTCCTAAAAATATTCATCTATATTTGTTTGTTTTCAGAGCATCTTGGAAAGGTAAGTATTTTCAGTTAGAATCAATAATAAACATTCCTCGCACAATATCAAAAAAATTAGTCGATTGGCGGATACTTGCCCAATTGCTTTGCTCTTCTTGTTAATAATTCAATTCAAATCTTAAAGATAAAACCGAATCGTCAACAGCAACAGCTGAAAAAATTTTTTGTCGGCTAAAGCAAAATTGTGATAAGAAATATCTGAGTTATATCTGCCCACAATAAAAATATATTGGCTTCTATGCACCGTTAACGTTTCTTTTGAAAATTGACGGAATTAAGTCCCTGTGTGCATGCAATTTATAAACGTTTTTAACAGAACTGCCAACACTTCTGCAATGAGCAGGAGATCTCCCGCTTTACAATCGCAATATATAATATCCACTTTCTAGGCTTTTAAAAAATTGTGAAAAGATAGAATTTTTCAATATCTAGTGGTATTGCTTGTAAGGTGGAACTCTTAAAAAAATTTTTGCAGTTAATTAAAAATCTCCCGTCTTTTTACTTAATAATGGTTTTCCCATTTTACCTTAACAAACTTCATCTCTGACAAACCCATACCTAACAAATTTCACGTATGAGAAATCCATACCTAGCCCAGGTAAGCTCATCTCTGATTGTGGATAAAATTTCCTCCAATCTTTTTTTTTATAATAAATTATTTCATCGGAATTTTAATGAGTTTGAAAATCGAAAAAATTACTATTTATTTTTATTCTGAATTTTATCCATCGATTCTATTTGTCATGACAAACAGGGAAGTGGTATTTTCGAAACAGTGAGAGACTTATAGACCATTATTACGTAATATATATCCACCTCTTTTCAGTTATTGCAAAAATATAAGGAATTGCATTAAAAATTTTTGATTTTGTTGCTGCGATCTCTCATTTCGGTTGATAGCTTGTGACCATTATTCTTATGTTACATATAATATTTCATAATATGCTCTAAATATGGATATGCATTATGTTTTTCGCAGTGATGTACATTTAACTATTCTATTTTGCTTAAGCCAAAGAATTTTTTAATATATTTGATAGTTCTTGAATAATTTCGTAAACGATTGTGACAGAAATATTTATTTAGATTATCTATAATCTGAAAATAGCATGGGATAGACGTTGTGCACGCAGGCTCGTGGCTGGCATTTGAAATTTAAGGAGGCCATGGCTCCACAGTGTTCAATAAATTTATCATAGTTTTACTGATATGAAATAGTTTCACAATTTTTCATTGAGTTTTTAAAGAGAATGGCATTAGTATTTTATACATTTCAACTAAAAGATATTCACTCTAACTTAGTTACTGAATATTGAAATTAATACTATGGAGTTTTGTTCCAGGATGCCAAGAGGAAGCGGACCCAGTGGCCATGCCCTAGCCACGGCCCTGTGAGCATGGCACTCCTTAATGAAGTCTGTCCACATAAACATGTAGAACAAAAGTTAAAGTTCGCTGTTGCTTCCTTTGGATCGAAACCTTATAATTTCGTGAACGTTAGGTATGGAGAGAAGCTAAAGTTTTTTAGAAAATTGGAAATTTCAAAAAATGTTATTTTAACTAAGTAAGCAGAGAAATACGCTTTAGTAAAAATCTTTAACGTACATTAAATCACACTCACCAATAATTGTGTCAATATCTCACGAGTAAGAAATAGGCTTGGAGAACATTCTTTGAAAATTTTGGAAAACACCTTCCCCTTTTTAAAAAACACTAGAGTTTTTAAGAATAGACTTTATTTGAAAAACTTAAATTTAAATAAAAACTTTTTTGTACTTCATACATTTTAAAGTTGTATTCTATTGTGCTATTTAACCTTATATTTAACCTTATTTAAAAAGAAAAAACGTTATGAAAACTTTACAAACTGACTGAGCTTAGTAAATGAATTTTTGAAATGATTTTGCGACTATGTGAAGAAAAAAGTCCTAGAAATTATTTTTTGGATATGTGGGATGAAATTCAGATAAATGGAGCACTTACAACATATTAAAGTTTCAAGTAGTGTACTATGCAATAGAATTCGGAATCCTAACTTTCTCGTTGTACATAGCATTTCTCTAAATTGATTGTGTTTAAATATAAGTGTGTGCTTATACTATTTCTTAAATTATAATTTAAATGACTTTTGTAAATATAAATCACTGTTAAAAAACTTTAGTCATAAAATTTTTCAATAATCATAATAGTTTTTTAGCAAAAGTGCAATGCTTGGATGTGCAAAGTATTACTTCTGTCTAGTCTGTTTGTTACCTTGCTATTTCTAAAAATTGTACGGCTGAATTTTTCATATTCTAAAATTGATTCGTATTTACAGAAGGGGATATGGACAGAAAATTTAGGACAAAGCCTGGTTCCTTTAAAAAAAACCTACCCAATTAATATGTTGCCAATTCTGTCCATTTTGTGACCGTTACCAAAAATATTTCATGAATTTTCAGTTTGTGAGATCAAAATTGGCTAGTTTAGAAATTAATAATAAGATATATGCACTGAAATTAAAATAATAAACTGAATTTTGAAATGAAAACATTGCTTATGAATTGATGTTCTTTAAAATAGTAAGAAATTTTTGAAATGTCGGTCAATTTTTTTCCAATACTCCGGCCCTTTCTAAATACTGCTCGGCCCATATCCATCTGTTTTCATATTAACAATCTTCAAAGAATATATCCTTACGAATTTCATTTGAATGGCTGACATTGTTTCAATACAATGTGCAAAAAATTGTGGATTTTTGAATTATATTTAGGCTAAGCGCGCACTGTTGATTTTTAATTTACAAACTAAATAATTTACAAATTAAATAGCTTATCAAAATTTTGTCAAACGCGCACTATTGATTATCAATCTGCGGAGTTGTTCATTTAGAATGGATTTGATTAATACAAAGCATGTCTTACTGTAATAATTGAATAACTAAAAAGACTATTCTAAATTTTGTGAATACCCTGTGAATTTTCTTAATTACTTTCGAATGAATGCGCAGTGTTTTGCTCAATTACTGCAATTAGTTAGACGAAAAATAACATTATGCAAATACAAATTTTCATAGAGAAATTTTTCAGTTTCATTGGTTGGATCAGTGTCATAGTAATAAGTGGCGTCACTGAGTGGTAGCGACACCATGAGCAATGAAATTTTTAATCCTCCAAAAATAGTAATAAAACTTATTATAAGCAGTTTTAAACAAGCTGGGACCCAAGCTCGGAATTTAGAGCCTTTTGGGTCCCAAAACAGCTAAATAACAAACTAATTATATAAATATAACATTTGAAAAAAAAATTTTTTAACAATTTTAAACTATTTTGGAGGTCTAATAGTTACGCAGGGACAAAATATTTGGTAAGTATGTAGTATACACCAAAACGGTTACTGAAAATTTAATGCATAAATTTGGGAGTTGTGGGATGGGGGCCCCGAATTGACATCTCGCACCAGGCCCCCAAATTTACCGTGACGCCACTGATAGTAACATGAAGAAATATCTGTTTTTGTATCTTAAGAAAATAGATTATACATGAATATTTAGGCTAAACAATGTCAAATTCTAAATTCTAAATATGAGCATTGATATCACACATATAAAGCTCTTTTACTTAATACATGTAGTGAGCGAAATAATAGCTTGATCCATCTTTCCAAGTCAATTAATTCAGTCCAATTTTCAAAAAGCTCCTCTTCATAAAGCTATTGCAATAATTTTTCCTTAAACTGCTTGTAAGAATAATCTTTTAACTATAAATTATAATTCCCTGCTCGCTACTGAATGAATCAATGTCTCTCATTTTTACGAATTGATCAATAAATTAATTGCAGTGTGCGCACGTCAATTGAAAACACTATGTACTATTTTATGTGTCAACAGTTTAATCAACGCGACGTAAAGAAAGCTCTGTGTTCTATTTTTTAAACTAAGTAGTTTCGTTTTTACGTAAATTAAAAATCATTACTGCGCACGGCTCCATATGGAGAAAGTAATGCAAGATATAATTTCAGACAGATATACAATTTCAAATCAAAATGAGTTTTGTTTATGAATTTCGACGAATTGGAAGAAGCGACCAATCAAATTCAATAATTCAAGACTTCAGCAAATAGGAAGTGCCGAAGTTATACTGGGATTTATGTGATGGCTTTTACTCGAATCATACCGCTACTTTTTATATTGCTTCTAAATAAAATTATTGAAAGTGAAGTTACAGAAATATTTTGAAACAAATGGTAGAATTGAGACCTATATGAAATTCTCCAAAAGTGTAAGAGAAGGTCAAAAGATTGCATTCCTCGATAAAGATGGCACAGAGATTAAACTACCAAATCCAACTGAATGTGAGCTACTTGTAACTAATGCTTTAAATGAAAACGACATCAAAAACCGATATGTGGTCGGCTGTTCATTTGAAACTGGGTCGTGCAGCCTTCAATTGCAAATGATGGATAGCATGGAGGAGCTTTTAGTAGGATTCCTTATAAAGCCTCAATGTTCATTTCTTCGTATACACTTTGAATTTCAAACAGGCGTGGGAGAAATCTACAATGGGTCGTGGCGAAAAAACGGTGTTACAAGTACAAGCATGAGAACTTTGATTAAGTGTAAAGCTACAGATAATGCAGGTAAGCTAAGCGTAACAAATTCAAGTCAGGAAAATTGCATTCGACTTGCATTTATTGAAAACATAAACAAAGCAAATTTGAAAATATATTCTTTTAATAAAAACCAAAATTTGGTTCAAGAAACTTCAAATTACTACGATTATGTTCAATGTTGTAGTGCAGTAGATGTAAATCTAGAAATGGGTGATGGTAAACACGACCTGTCCAATAATTATGTCAATCATTTTCAGATTTGGACGCATAGTGGACTGGTGTGCGAACTAGTGATACCTACACAGACAACACGGCTAAACAAAAACGAAATTCACTTTAGCAACCTTTGCGATGGTATATGTTTAGATAAAGAAACTATAAACGAAATTTATATTGAGAAAATAGAAGGTGATGTGGCCATCATTGCATCAATTAAGGTTTCCTACAAAGAAGAATTAAAATTCAAAGGAAGTAAAGTTGTGAGGTTAAATACTCGAAGTTATTTGAGTTCATATGCGTTTGTATCTAACAACTTACTACGTTCCGATTGACAAAACATCTGAATAAACTGATGACAAGCAATGTATGATTTATGTGATGTTTACAAACATTCTTGAAAATCATTACCCTAGATAGATTTTTAGGTAAACAAATATTTATAATTTTATGCGTTTTGCCATTGGAACAATTTGTAAAGGATGGGACTTTGAGAATTTATGTTTCCCAAAAATATAATAAAAGAAACATATATTTTATGTTCATGTGCAAAAATTTAAATTTTCATAAAAAGCATTAGAATATGTATAATATATTCTACTCCATTTTGCTGTAAGAAGACTTTTTGCTATTGAACAGGGTGGCAAACTTTGTGTTTTTATTTGAAAACCAAATACCCTTACAAAGTTTCAAGTCAATTTAAAACAAGCCTCTTCCAAAACATTCATACAGTACAAAGCGTTCAATAAAAAACATTAAAGTTTAGTCTATACAAATATTTAGAATTCGGTATTTGAAAGCCTTAACATGTCGACTAATCGAATATTTCGTAGTCTTCAGCAGTTATTGGCTCAAATTCTGAGGAATTTTTTATATTTCTGCAAAAATTATTAAGCTGCTTTTCGTAGAAATCTACGCTCTTATACATAAAACACCAAGTTGGATTATTTATTTAATTATTTATTAAATACTATAATAATTATTTATAATTTGCTTGTAGTTATGATAATAAAAATGTTTTATATAAACTTCTCAGTCAAAAATATCAATACAATCTTAACGCCTTCATTATATATAGTAAAAAAATTGTTAAATTAGAAAATAAACGTCAGATTTAGTTTTCAGAAACTCCTTCTGCAATTTAACAATAGGAAACCATACCTTGTTCAAAAAATATAAAGTTTAGTACACATTGTAAAAGTGACAGTCTTACTTATGGTCATTTGCTACTACCTATGATAGGATACCTCAGGATAATAACTTGAAGAGTAATATTTCCTGCAAATGATAATTTAAAATAATATCACCTCAGAGACAGAGCAAGGAGAGGTGCAGACGGGCATTTTACCGGAGAACATGAATTCAAAGGGGTTTCCCGTGTGAACTAAAAATATCGGGAAGGTATTTGTTGGCACTTTGTGAAAAATCGACGCACTATATACAAAAGAATTTCAAAATTCATCAGTTAACATTATATTTCACAACATTTCACTTTGGCCATGCACTATATGAGTAAAGGTAAGTGTTCTATATTCTCGATATCTTCAATGTATCTCAATGAGTACATTTTACAACAAACCTCATAGAAGAAAAAAGGGTAGTTAACAAACGATAAGTCTTTATTGCACTGATCGCAACTGCCGGAGATAGGCACATGAGTTTGCCTTTAACATGATAAATTTTGCTCTCAATTTTTTTACATCGCTCTTGCTATTATTTAACAAGCATTTTAAAATAAGATTATAAATAAAGGTGCATTGAATGAAAGAGTAAGAAAAATCTGCATAGGCAAATTGAGAAACAGAATTACAAATTTACTTGGCTTAAAAAGGCTCGTTTTGGGCTCGTTCTGTATCAAATGCAGTGTTCAAGCTCGGCTTGATACGTTAGAAGCTCGGCTCATTGACAAGTGTGGTAGTAATAATTCTGTTAATCCCTGTATCAAATACATGTGACACTATATGCGTCAATGGATGAGTGACCCTATCATATTAAAGAAGACAAGGTCTCCACTTGAAAAAGAACGGAGAAGATGCCTTTTTTCCATGCAAATATTTACAAAATAATGCAGAAAAGTGTTACAAGCTTTCAAATTTTGTTGTAAACCGCATGCTATAAGTGAAAGAATTCTATAAATTTATTTTATATTGAATAATATGGAATTTATAATTTGGGGTAGAGAAGTTACCCCAAACGACGATGTCGATATTTTAAAAGTAACGACGCAAAGGGTTAATAAGTGAATTTCATTCTTATTTGCTGGGATTTATATCTATACTAATCAAGGATATTCTAGTTGGCCAAAGCGGGAGAGGTGCAACCCTGTCAACTGAAATTCGGGCTTCGGCTTCACTCTGCTTATCAGACTCAACACATATCAGCACTTTGCGTGCCAGGGGTCGCCAGAGGATTCTTAAGATCAAACCGACAAGGCACACTTCAAGGGGTATGGTCCGGACCCGGATCTTTGGTTTCACCCACTGAGTTAGTTTGTTGACTTCTTCCGTAACCCCACTAATGCAAATGCGCATCGAGTACTTTAACTGTTTCTGTTTATGTAGATGAGGTGACACTTTTCAATATTGTAATGCTCTTAAATTTTGGATGCATTTTTTATTTTGTGAGTTATAAGAAACCATTATAAATTCAGCGAAAAATTACTGGGCTGTTTAAGATTGATAAAAAACTAAAATTTTGACCTATTTTTTAATGCTGAGCCAAGAATTGGAGAATATCCTGGAGTTTCAAATATTCGAGCAGCAAATGCTATCTTCAGCAAGTACTTGCTAATAAAATCACACGTTGTACATGTTAACTGTATATGAAGAAATCTAATGTATTACACAACTAGTGATTCGCAACAAATTGTGCAATGAATACAGCATACTTAAAAACAAAAGAATTCATTAAAATCAAGTGCGTCTGCCTTTCTTTTATTGAAAGTTTTGTGAAAACAGCTGATATTGATTCGAAAGTCATCCATTCTTGATTTCTATTGATTTTCAAACCCCCAAAATTTGGGAAATTTTAAGTAGCGTCATATTGGCAAAGTATGTTCTTAGCTTTATTGTCCAATTAGTAGTTTATCACACCAAGTCCCTTGGCTTCGGATGTCTAAGCAAGTAAGCATTAAGTTGATAAATTCAGGGAAGATGTACAAAGGATAAGGCCAAGGCATGGCAAGCCAATTAACAATTGGTGAGAATCAAACATATACTATGCCACATAAGAATTTTCATCAATATTTAAAAAAATCAGTTTGAACTTTAAGAAATAAGTGCACTATATGCGCTTATAATTAATTCTTCATAAATATGTGTTTAATGAAAATAGGCCTTTTGGAAGAGCTAATCACTTTGTGCCACAGCGTGCCGCAGATGAGCAATAAATGATTTATTGCTATGCAAAATGTGAAGAAAAATAAAATTTACATTTTGAAATTTTGCATTGGTATCTTTTGCTCTTTCAAAACTCTATTGAAATTTTCAGTGAGTGACTTTTATAAGTTTCAAACAACCAAAACACTGAAAACATTTTTGGCAAGGAATATAAATTGGTCCGAAAATAAACTGAATTGTCAAAACGTTAAATATCAGGCCTAAGTTTTCGTAGGCATAGCCAGACTTGCTACAGGGTTTTCAACACATGAAAATATCAATCCTACAATGTTACCAATATGACAATGAATAAATTTTCGCATTACTTTAATAAGATTAACGTAATTGTAATTTACAGAAACAAAATGTATTGGTAACTAGCCCACAGGCTGGATGGCTTACCTTTGTAAGAGCCCCATTTGTTAAAGTTTTAGCACTACACCACTGCCCACTACTCCGTGTTGATCACTAATACTTAATCGGATTATTGGTCTCTCCACTCTTAGCTTGAACTAGTACCCTGAGAATGCAATTTATTTAACATTGGTACACAAATGCAACTTTCTAGGTAAGTTTTAGTTTTATTCTAATAAGACTGAATGTTTCCATACGCAAAGAAAAAAGTAGGCTCTTTCTAACTAAATGATAACTAGGTCCGAGTTTAAAGTCTCAAGTCCGTCTGAAATGTTTATGATCCTACTGTGCAAAAGCCTAGAATGTATTTATCGCTGTTTCTCTTACTAAAATTTAGTAATGTCAAGTTTCATCAATCCCAAGAGTACAAGTTAAACGGGTTTCAAACACTTTTATTTAGTAAATGGTATAGTTGGTATAAAACACTAAATATCACTAAAAGCTTGAAAAACCAATGGCTGCTAATTTCGGCGCAACAAACTCGAGGGATTCTTACCAGGGAAACAGGTTTTTTCCTTTGTTGAAGATCAGTAGAATCGGGCTTGTTGGGTCTAGGACGGGGTGGGACCTCTACGTTGTTGACACTGAATACTTTTATCTGTTTCAACTTTGAATGGAGTTGTGTGGGAGTAGTTTAGCGGCACCTCCTTCTTCTTCTTTGCAGTTCCAAACTGCTATGCTTCTCAGTGTTTTCCCATCGGCCTATTAATACGCTCCCGGGTGATTCACAGGGGTCAACCACGCCTTCAGAGTGTAGCATTGATAACCCCGGGGCATTACGTAATGTTTGTACCTGTCAATTAAAGCATCATGGGGTTGTTATTTTTATAAAGGGAACACAAAACACACTGGATACTGTAGCTAAATTTGGAAAACACTGCTCTAAATATATATTACAACTACATAAATTGATAGCACCAAATTTTCACACAAAATAAATTTTAAAAAACTTTCAGCGATTTCAATGTAGCTTTCATCAGCTGCCAATTTCGAATCTAAGTTTCTCAATCTTGAAAAACTTTTTAATTTATCTCAAGTTTTCTATCATCACTATGCCTTCAATTGTAAAAGTCGACAAAATTCTTATTCAATTTTTTGAAATGCACGATTTATTGACTGCCTTACCCAAAATTTGTAAAAAACTTGAATTAATACAAACAATTGGATTTTGATAACCATTTTGCAGAACAATTATTTTCTGTTTAATGAAAGTTTAAACAAATACAAGAATAACCGATTAGATGAGAAAAAACTACAGAAATCATTAGCAATTTCATTGAAACTGATTTATTAAAAGAACTGCAGGGCTAATCATTTTTCTATGATAATATTACAGATTAATTTCTAGGAAAAATTGCCTCGGGGTTTTCTTTTATAAGTAAATTTTTCATCGTTTATTATTTACACTATTTTGGTTACACAAAAAATATTTGCTTGCCTGACTTTTGCATGCACGAGTCACCACTGATGTTGAATGTTGTTAAAATTGTTGATTTATGCAGGCAAACAGTATGTCTCCATAAAACTGGTTTAGAAGACGTCTAGATATGACATCTATGTCAGGTGAATGATAAAGAATCTGAAGTTGTGGATAACATGTAACGTTGCAAGGCTAACATTGTAAATAGAAATCTACCAATCAGAAACAACAACCTTATTGAATATTTCTTAACAAATGTGACAACAAACGTCCAATGGTAATTCTTTATGTCTCTTTCGGATCATAGGTTAAACTTATATGTCAGTGATGTTGTGAAAAATGATAGCAAACATATACCAATGCAAGCAAGAAGCTTTAATTGTTTCAGTGATGATAGCTTGAAGGCACAAGTTCAATAAATTCATTTGGACAGAATTAATAGAAACATAATTAAGCATGCACTAAAAAGATGGAAAGATGGACACATTAATGATCTCGAATCGGAGAAGAAAGAGCTTTTGAAAAACAAAAATCAAACGACTCTCAATTCATAAAAGCCGATTATAATGAAATTGCACGAAAATGGATTAACTTAATAAAAGAGTGTGGCAATACATCTGTTAGAAATTTTCTTCAAATAATCAACAGCTCAAAAGATAAATGATCCTTTATGAATAAATTCGTTAATACAGTAAACATAACACTAACAACATACAAATATGATGAAAATAAATGGGAGTACTTCAAATGATCCTTCTGAAATTGAAACTAATTTACGTTTCAGATTCAAGTCATTAGGAAAATTCAAAGGAAGGATTGCAGGATATGAAGATAATATTAGTAAAGTAGAGTTTTTAGCTTGAGATACATAAGTGAATTTTAACTTAAAAAAGTGATTTCTAAAATGGATGTCAGCAAATATGGGATTCGTGTATTTATTCTAAGGAAATATGCTGCATATTTCTATGAATTTCTATTATTTACAAATAACTATGCCACTCATACAAACGCCTCACAATGTATGCTACAAACAGCAGATGTAACAGGCGACATATAAAGCTGAACCAACAACAATTATGGTCATAAACTATATCAACCAATATCAGTTATAAGCCCATTTGCAAAAATATTTGAAAAACTGTTAGCATATAAAATAAAGTCATTCTTCAATTCACAAAAATCATGAGAAATATGAAACACTAGATGCATTACTATTCATTAATGCAAGCAGAGATTCAACTCAAAAAACATTCATAGTGCAGTAGCACTGATTGAAATAGTAACGGCCGTTGATAGAATGAATTTCGAAATATCATCTATAAAACTATTGAAAATTTTGACATTCTGCAGTATTTAGATGATTCTTGTTTGATATCAAAAACATTTATGTCAATACTTGCAGTGATCAATTTGAATTGAAATATCCTTATGGTATAGAAGTACTTTATAGTAAATCGCAAGGGCAAAAAAAAACTAAAGAATGCAGAGAAAGTGACGTGCTGCAATACATGTCAACATCAGGTGAAACATCATTTCATTATTATGATAGTTGGTCATCTATTGTCTAGGTATATTTTGCTGAATTATGGATTGCTATCATTTATATCATTGCAAGTGTCTTTTCTTCGCAAAAAAACGAAGTTAATAACTATTTTTAAGAAAATTCATTTCGAGCAAATTATTATATATTAAATAATCTCAAAGCGTGCGATTGTTCCTCATTAGCTCATTTGAAGGAATTTTTTCTCATAACATTTAACCAATACTTAGTTATCGATTTATTCAAGCACATTAATTTTAATCAACAGTATCATAAATGTTAACAGCACCATAATCATTTTCATTGCAGGAAATATGACTCTCAACATTTAAAGTCATTGTTCAGACATTCCACTTGACTAATAGCATATTGGTTTCCACAACGTTGAATACTTTTCTGCATGATTGCATCGCATGCAGTTAAATTTGAATGAATTATTTTGATGTCCTTGAGTTGTTTGACATCAATGAATGGACATGATGACAGCGTTTGGTTAAATCCACCAAATTGAAATGTACTGTTAGAAATTGTGACAGTTCCTGACCCTTGTTTTACTAAATATACAGAAAAGTTATTCAACGAGAATTCTTCATTTTCCAGCACATATTTCCCTACGAAATCCACATCATAAATTTCGCGTATCTTTGTTTCAATAATATATAAAAAAACTTTTAAAAAGTTAGACCATATTTGGTTATTGGACATCTTCACGGTTATAGGAATATACGAAACGCAGTTTACAAAATGTTGGATGTCAACATTCATTGAAATTGCATTGTCTGAAAATGAAATGTTGGTATTGTAGGCCTTAATGAATTTTTCAATATTAGCGTTGCATTTAATTCTGTTATTGACAAAAATCAATTTGGAGTGTGCAACCACAATAAATATCAGAAGTTTCTTAATATTAATGATGGAGTTATTTGTAAAAATTATGCTGTTATGACGACGATGTTCTATAACACCCATAAAATAAAGAACACATTCTGCATTAAAGCTACTAAATATGGAATTGGAAATTGAGACGTTGAAGGAATGTTTACTTACAACAAAAAAACTATCATTTCCATCATGTAACTGGTTTTCATCAACAAAAAAGCAGTCATCAATATGCAGGATGTTGTGCATCTCTGTATTCGGTGAAGAACCCAGGAAACTTTTTCCTTCATAATTAACATAAACATTTATCAAAGAAAGATTCTTTACTATTAAGGTTGGATAACCATGCACAATTTTTAAATCTTTAAATGTTATTGAAGACTCTTCGTTAAACCCACTTGGAAAATGACTTTCTTTGAGATATGCATTTGAGTTGAGACCAAAATATGTGATGCTTCTCAATCTGTAGAAGGAACCCCGTTGTCAGCTATGATATATTTTGATTTTTTGCTGTTGGTTATTGAGAAAATTAATTATTAAATTAGCATAGTTTTAATAATAAAATACAAGGATATTAATTTGTCCTTTAGTATATCAAAACTCATTGAGTTAAAAGCTTCGCTAACATTAATAAGGGCAACTATACTATATTTTTAGAGGCCAAATTAGATTTTATTTGTTGTGATATTGACAAGATTGCATCTTAAGTGCTATAACCACTACAAAACATAAATAGTTTTTTCGAAAGAATGTTTTCAGATATCAAATATGCATTTATTTGATTATTTAGTAATTTTTCAAATAATTTACTAAGAAAATGGCCAATACAAATGGGGCATATAACTATGTGCATTTAGATGGTCGCTATTTTTATATATAGGGCATATGTTACATTTCTTATGAATGCCAGGGATTAGGTATCAATAATACTCTGGTTAAGTGCAACAGTAATTCTTCACTAAAAATAAGAAAAAACGCTTAATAATGAAGATTGGAAAATTATAGGATCCTGTTGATTTATTTGTGTTTCTAGTTCGCTGGCGTTTGTATTTGTAGGGAATTTAATTATATTTTTCTTTCTATTATTTTTGGAAAATTTATGTTGCCCATTTCATTAATTATTTAATTTAGGTTGTAATATTTCTGTTTTTCTCTTGTAATTTTTTTATCAATTCTTAATTTGTTACTATTAATTGAAATCACTTTACCTTTGCCCAGAATTTTATGAATATACCGTTCTTTTTCGTTAGTATTATTTAAATCAACTATCCAGAGTGATCAAGTATATCGTGGGATAATACAAATGCCAATTTAAGCAGTGATATTAAACAGTTTGCAGCTAATATCATGCGTCCACCACCTCTACCTAATCGGTTTTTTATGAAAATGTCGAAATAATGTCGGTTGGGATTAAGCAAATTCGAATTATTGTTATTTTTGTTTGAATTGAGACATCTAGCAATGTGATAAACGAATCTATAGTTATTGCAGGGTTAGGGTTGCGATTCTTCTTGAATATGTCCTGGGTTTTGTTTAACATCTCCTGTGAGATGTAATCTTATGAAATAAAAATACTTATTGAGATGGTTAAGAAGCAATGTACTCAATTTAACTTTATATGCCTAACGTGTTAAATGCTGACGTTTTGAGGCTTATTGATGTTATTTCATATAACATAGAGGTTTATTTTCTAACATGACATGGATATAACAAAATTTACCTTTTTTCTGTGCATTTTCATAAAGAAGATCATGGAAATTTCAAGAACTTTCAGCTTTGAGATAATCGACATTCGGAATTCGAAATGAAAGACGAGAATAGACGAGGTTGAAAGAATCCTTTTAAGACTTGAGTGACATGGGCAATTCCTAGATAGGAAAATTTGCATCCATTATGACGAAAAGGTTGGAGTTGATACTTCATGGCCGAATAACATTAAAACTTTCAGCATATATACGGGATGAGGTTTCATTGAATCTAAAGATGATGCGATTTTTTGTAGACAGACTGGAGTAATCACTAGAAAATAGATGAATGATTGAGTGAATTTTTTATGGACTCCATGTGAGGTAATTTATTTTTAGCTGAAATTGTTTGATATTGGTAGATTTTAGTGCGTCAATTAGACATTTGTGTTTATGAAGAGGAGATAATATGCTTTATTGGATAGTTTTGGATCTTTTGCCAAAGTTGATACGTGTAGTGAAAAAGATATTAATTAATTGTAGTCGTTTGATTTGAAAAGAGATTATCAGAAAGGACATACTTCAAGATGCTGTTTCCGATTATAAGAGAGGTTGTTGATAAAGAATGTTTGAAATGATTGTGTTAATAATAATAATAATAATAATAATAATAATAATAATAATAATAATAATACTGAAAGATTCATATCAGTGAGGTGAAGATGAAGGGATTCTGGAGTTTTTTACATTGAGGGAGATAAAAATAACATTAATTCTCTCGGGGAAGTAAATATCTTTAAAAAATTCAGTGTGCAATAATTCATCATAATTTTGTAAATATTTTTATTTATTATGTAGTGTTTTTGTAGTTTATAGATTTACTAGAAGAAAGTAAGCAAAAATACATTTCTTTTGATTATAATAATAATAATAATAATAATAATAATAATAAAAATAATAATAATTAATAAAATTAAAAAGAATTTTTTTTTTAATTTCCGCATTTACTATCTTTCCAATTTTAAATTTAAAAAATTAAAAAAATCTTTGTTTTTTTTTAAATTAAATCCCCGTTTTCT